>PVJL010005581.1:0-106314 GCA_004026885.1 Lyroderma lyra
TAAATAAGAAAACAGATTAAATTAATTTATCCCTAACAAGTCAAAAGAACATGGCACTATAGTTTGTAAGTATAAAAGAAGAAGACTGAGTTAAAGAACCAACAGTTGAGCAATGCATTTATACGTCACTCCATTACAAAGTTTACCCCAAAAAAAGCTTTAAAAAGGAACGAGTAAATTTTGTTTGTAGTTCTATCATACTGGCAACAGCTAACCACCTTCTGGCTTTAGACCTAATCCTTGAGCTAGGACGCAAGATCCCTAGAACATTGTTTGGTTGGTGTGGCAGTACGTCCCTTATGACTTTGTCATGTAAAGAACGAAGGGAGTTACAGAAACCTGGTGTACTCAACTTACCCCTATCTGCCATTACAGCCTCAATCTACCTATGAATTGTAACATGTGTTCTAATTAATGAGCAGCGTTGTGGTGTTGCCTTCTACAGATGTACCATTCATTGTAGATGTTAACGACCACAGCAAGGAAAGAGATAGGGTTGAAAGAGTTCCCAAACAATTGTTCACGGTTCATGTACCAGGCAGGCATGTGCAAGGTCGATTTACAAGAGAGGGCAGAGGTTGCCATGAGATCCTTTCCCTTAATTTTATTTAAAAAAAAAAAAACCAAGCACAGTTGAATTAGGAAGTCAATTTAATGACCTTATTACAAGATTTACTTGGCACGTATACACATACAATATCTTTTACTTTTTCTGTAAGTAAAATAATAAAAGCTCTTAAGAGTTTGTGATGATATAATACAAATCAATTTTATCAGGATTTTTCCACCTCAAAATGATTCCTTTAATTGTTCTTACCCTCATAGGTAGTAAAGAAAAGTTATGCAAAGACTCTTGATGTAAAAGAGTCCTTTTGAGGAAAAAAAGGATCTTGATGGTCTGCAAAAGTAAGATGATAGTTAAATGCCAACTGCCCACCTTGTTTTCCTTTTTAAAATATACATTTCTTTGTTTCCGTTATACAGTGACTCTATTCTTCCACTTCCTCCAGAACCTGGAGAAACTCTCTCATGCTTTCTCAAGCTTCCTTCGCTCCTAGTGGCTTACAATGCTTTTCCTATTCTTCTGAGAGCCTGGGAAAATCTGGTAACACTTACCCCAACTAAAATTCTAAATATCAAAATGGGAAGATCATGATATTATTTATAGACTATAAAATGTTTCTGACATATTTTTCCACCTTTAAAATCAAATGAGTACAGTCAAATTTAAAAATTATATTTGGTCAAAAACATTTTTTGCTGCTCAGGATTTTATTCATGGTCTAGGATATGGCCTCAGTTTGACCAGCATCATTGGCCTGTTGAAAAGGATAAATCACTTCTTAAGCACGATGCTGAATACAGCATGACATAAGCCACCTTGCTACTTATTCTGGGCACTTCATTATTTGTACTGCTGTCAGACTCCTTGGTAATCCTATTTTAGAAACCTAGACAAACTTCAAGAGTCACGGAGGACCAAAACACTCCTTCTCCAGAAGGTAGCTGAGAAAGGCACCTCTTCTTTCAGACAAGCGTGAGTAAGCTGCTATTCACACACTTAGCTTGGCCATGTTTAGATAAGTAAAACCACCTTCCTTTTGCTTGTTTTTGAGGGTGCACTTTCTCACTTGTCTGCACTGGCTCACTCATCAGTACGTTTTCCTTTCTGACAAAAAGGCATCACTTTTGCTCCCACTGCCTCACCCATGGCCCATGTTCTCCACAAGAGGTGATCCCTGGCATGTTAAATGTGAGTGTCTGTCTCTCACACATCATTATGAAGACTGTCTTTGAAATCCTCAGTCTCAAAGAACTGTTTTTAAAGACATGACAAATAGTGACTTTCATGACACTGTTTTACTAAAAAGAAGTCTTCCAGTCTACACAATAAAAACAAAGAGAGAAACAGCTCTCCTTCCACCAAAAACAAATAACACCCGTGAAAGGCAGTGGGTAAAGGTGGAAAGGCCCCTGAGTAGGACCCAGACAGCCTACTGGACTGGGTGAACCTGAGCGAGCATTGAACTACTGGGCCTTGTTTTCCTCATTTAAAAAATGAGAAATTACGCGTGGTGATCACTAAAATCCTGTCAGTCTTACATATTAAGATCATAACTTCATGAACATAACAGACGGCACAAGCTTTGATATTTGACGATGTTTCTTGTGCACACGTACCTGTCCTTATTTCACATATTTATTCTATAATAGCTCTTCTTTCCTTCTTTTCTGATAACCAAATCATGCAGGTAAATCCAATTAGGGACTGACCTTCTCTCTGGACACCAGCAGAGCAACCAGCTGCTGGTCATTAGAGCTCTTTCACACTCAGGTAGTTCTCCTTCAAAAACTAATTAGAGCACTTACACCAGGATTTTTAACAAAAAGATGTTGTCTGAGAATAACTCCAAAGCAATATGGACAAAGTGATAACCTGCTTTATTAGACACTGAATAAAACACTGAACAAATTACAGGACCTGTAAGTGAGTCGGCAGTTGGCAGCTGCATTTTTTTCACATATCCTTCCCAGTAAACACGTTAACCCATCTCATCCCATTTCTTCTGTCTTCTTGGGCATCTTCTTCATGAGGCCCTCACGACTTGTGCAGCAATCTGAGTCCCCAGGACACTGTCCCTCTGAGCTGCTATGAATGCCAAGGACATGACAGATATTTCCTTGCTCCATAGGTATTTCTCAGTTTTCAACCTGCATGATGGTTAAAGCTGTTTGTAGAAAATTCTTATAACTTCTTTCTCTGCCTCGTCGCTCTATCCTGCTTGTATGGTGCTCTGTCCTATGTATTCTTTTCCCCCAGACTAGAGATGCTGAGATAGCGTTCTCTGGGCCCTGCCCTGCCCTGCCCTGCCCTGCCCTGCACACTGGCTGCTTCAGTTCTCTTCCTGTTCGTTTCTCCAACACGGGTGGGCAATCATCTATGAAAGAAAGCACTTAACTAGGTAAGCAATAGAACCAACTCACTTGCATAGGCCATCATTTGGGGTCACCTACAGAGAGTCTTCCATTCTTGGTTCTTGGAAAGTACTGAAGAGGAAAGGCTAATTACCACTCCAGTGATGTTTTAGTGGAAAGTACAAACTTGGGGGGACGGGGAGGAGCAATCCACATGGGGAAAAAGAAAGATGGAAGCCAAAGAAAATGTGTCTATAATTCATTTTTCTTCATTTTAAAGCATTCCCAGATTACATCAACGCCCACTAACTCGTAAACTCTTAACCAGCACATTTAGATAAAAATTATAAACAACACTTCTGAGCACTTGCTATGTGCTAGGCAATATAGCCTTCCTGCTTTTATTCATCCTCACAATCACACTTTGAAGACGGTATCATTACTATCCCCATTTCTCAGATAGGAAAAGTATGGTTTAGAAAGGTTAAATAATTTACCCAAGGTCACATAATAGCAAATAGCCAAGCCCAACTCTGAAATTAGACCATCTGGCTCCTTTGCAATCTCAGATTCTTTACGGTCCTGCTCTGCACGTGACTTTCAGATCCACAACAATTCAGTCAGAATCATGTGTGTATATGCCAGTGGGGAGGGGGGTGAAATAGTTTAATTCCACTGACTACCAAGTAATTTCTTGGATTCTCATTCCCCTTTTCAAAACAAATGCTTGACAAAACACATCTTATTTGAGGGACAGATGCTGGTTGCTTGTTTGTTTAATATACTGGTTTCTATGAATCTAAAGTTGACACAAGTTCTCCTTCAAAATTATTCATCCTGATTTGGGCTGAGAAAGGAAGATTTTTATCTGCTTTGGGATGGGTACAACCACTTTAAGAACATGCCATGTGAATAACAATATGAAAGTATGGATGATTAGAGCAGGAAGTGACTTAATTTTTTTTTTTTTAATGTGGGTAGTTCCCTGGTTGGGAATCGAACCCAGGCCACAGCATTCACAGCGCCGAAGCCTAGCCACTGCACCACCAGGGAACTCCTTAATATTTTTTATTTTTAGGAGAGAAAATTGAGGCCCAGGCAAAGGAGGGGGCTGGGCTAAGTTCACGAAGTTCGTTAGTGATAGAACAGAATTGGAATCACTGATTTCTCTTTAGAATTCTTCCTAGAAGTGGATGATGCCTGTTATGTATTAGAAGTCCAAGTATCTAAAATCAATGTCATTGCTCTATTTCTGCCAACGGGCTTATATTTTTAATAACGCTATGTATATTTTTCTTTCTTTCCACCATCCATGTCCCAGGGAAAAAGAAGTATCAACAAAAAACCAGCAACTGTAGCCACTGCACCTCTTCCATCATCCTGACACTGTGGAAGCGGGTCCTTCACCCTTACTTCTGGGCCAGAGGGGCTAAGGCAGAACCTGGAATGGGGGTGTGGTGGGAAGGTGGAGCCATATTCACTACCTGTGAGTTTATAGCTGTTATCACTCAAACCACCTGGGTTCACGGTGCATTTCCTTAAGAAATTATTTTAAAGCATATCTTACCAGGACCTTTAAATTTCCCAAACTTCTTGGAGTTAAATCAGGAAAGGAAGATATCTTTAAACAAGTATTCTCTGCCCCCAAATCTTTAGTCTCAGACTCCTAAGGCAAATAGGCAAATAACCTAATCATTCAATCATTAGGCACGCCCCCACCCTTCTGTGACCACTTCCCAAAGATGAGCAATACAACCTCTGATGCCAAAGAATGCTTCCCTATCACGGAGTGCTTTCCAGGTTATTTGCCTGGGGAATAATGCTTCCCTCCCTGCCTTTTTTTTATTGATTGATTTTTTTTTTTTACTGTATTTAAACACAATAAAATCCCATGAGGTAAAAATTAGTGTATCTATAATCCATTTCTTTATGTGAAGTGATGTTGCTGCCCTCTGAACACACAAGGGCTGTCTAGAAAGTATCCAGCTGTGTAATATGAAAAATAAAGGCATTTATGGATGAGTTTTTTCTGGACAGCCCTCATACTATCTGGATTTATATATATTCCAGCATAAGGGAATGAACTATGTTATCAAAAGTGTTCTAATACTACTACTCATGCCTTTCTCTTCACGTTCCACTTTTTGTTGAACATTGTTGAATTGAATAGCATTTTTAAGAGTCTCATGATGACCGTGTAATAGAAAGGCTTCCTGCTCTTCCACCCCGCCCTGGGCTCTTGGACCCTAGGCCAGTCGGTCTGCTGATGGGGCAGATGCTCTCTCCCAAGAAAGTGACAACAGAGACAGGCACACTACAGTAATTTGGGACTGGGGTGCAGCGGAAAGGTGAGATAGAAGCAGAGCCAGAAAATGAAAGGCACAGGCGAGCCGAGCGTTATGGGAAGACCCAGACTTTGTAAATGGGAAGTTCGGAGAGGAAAGAGACTGCTGCACTTTGGAGGAATAGCCAGAGCAGCTTCCCTATTTCCCAAGGACTGTTTCCAGCTCCCATCTTGGTGGGTTGGTTTTTTGTTTGTTTGTTCGCCTGGTTTTTGTTTTCTTTGTTCCTTAATCTATTCCTATAGCCTTTAACTTATTCTTTTTCTTAAGCCAGTTCCAGTATGCTTGTGGGTTTTTTTTGTTTTTGTTTTTGTTTTTGTTTTTGTTTTTGTTTTTGTTTTGCTTTTTGGTATGTGGGTAGCTCCCTGGCTGGGAAATGAACCCAGGCCGCAGCGCTGACAGCGCCAACGCCGAAGCCTTAAGCCACTACACCATCAGGGAACTCCCCGGTATTTTATTTTTAAGCAAACCCTAACTAACAAGGCTATATTATCACCCTACAGAACAGTCTTACTTGTTTGTTTAATCCTTCTTTCACTGAGATGGTAAAGCTTAGCAGTCTCGATTGGGAAGAGATGGAGTTAAATGCTTCCAGATTTTGAAAGATCTGTATTCATCATTTGGCAACGTTGAATCCCCATAGCCATACTCAGGCAGAGAACTCAGGTTCAGTAAAAAGAGCCCCAGCACTTGATAGTTCCCAACCAGAAGGCATGGTTTACTTTTAACATCATCTTAAATGTAAAATGCAAACACACACACACACGCACACACACGCACACGCATGCGCACGCGCACGCACACGCACACACGTGCGCGCGCGCACACACACACTCACATGCACACACACACGTGCGCACACACACTCACACGCGCACGCGCACGCACACGCACACACACACACACACAATTTAAAAGTAAGCAGCACCACACAGTGATGGGACAGAGAACAGCCACCCTTGGAGAGAAGCACCAGGATTTGTTCCCTTTGAGCCAGAGCAATGGTTCTTCGTGCTGTGCGTCTCCGGAGGAGTTCCGGTGTCGTCAATGCAGAGTTGTGTTCTGTAAGAAACCACTTCTACGATGTTTTCACTTCTTCACCTCTTGACAAGTATAATCAGCTACATTTCCAACAGATGAAAATGCTAACAACCAAAATATAGTTATCACATTTTTACCGTGTCTGGTTGTATTTGTTACAATCAAATGAATTTCAAAAAACAATGATTCAAAAAACACAATGGCCTGAGGACTTTTCTTTCACTCTTTGGCACAGAGGACATTTTATAGCTAACTTTAATCTGCTGAAAATCAAATTTTATAACTGAAAGCTTAGCACAATTTAACCATAGACATTATAGTCATTACATTAAATAAATAAAAGTAATATACACCTCTAATATAAATTTAGTGATAGTTTGGCCCATAATTTATCCTGTATATGAAGTATAAAACAGTAATCTGAAAGCTATTTTTACATATTTCAGTCTAAAGATAATACTTCTTCAGTTCTTTGAAGTATAAAGACCTTAATTTCCAGAATGTATTCTGTTTGTGTCATAATGAAATGTTCATCTCTCCTCAACAATGCTTGATCTCTTAATACCTTCACTGACACCCTCAGTGGACAGCCTTCCAGGCATTTCTCCATAAGTGAAGAGTTTTCAAGAGAACTTCAGCAGAATCACTGGTGCCTAAAGAGTCATTTTCTCATTATTTAACTTTTTAAGCCTTCTTACTGTTCAAGAAAACATGATTAGCAGCAGAGCTGCAAAATTAAGAAGAATGCATGGTCAGGATCAGAAAGCTCAGATAGCATTTTTGAACGGCTCACAGAGCATAAAAAGTAAAGACAGCCCTTAGCACAGTTGAGTGACATGTTCAGGAATGCCAGCCCTGGTGTTTTCAATACTTCAATATTCTGCATATCCCCAAAACACAGAGAATGAAGGGTCCTGTATTAACCATATTTCCACTACTTTTTTTTATGCTGTGGGGCCTCACTTATCAAGAAGAGACAGCCCTCCCTAGGGCTAGCCAGTTCCTAGGGGTTGAAAAAGACTTGCCTGCAGGCATGCCTTTCATATGCAAACCAATCAATCCAGGGCCTATACTCCTCAACTACCTCCTTTACCAAACTCTCACACAGGAAACCACTGCCCCCCTGCTCCAATCACTCCAGGACCAGGGATAATATAGCTCAGCATATCCCACACTGAACTTACTCAGACTAGCCAATCTTAAATGTGCTTACCCTGGCTTGCCAATTCCTTCCTGCAGAAACAACAGTAGAGGTTTTTGCCCACACTTCCTTTTGCCCTCCCTCTGCCTCCTGACCAACCCTGGTGCTTCGCCATGTGGCCTTGCATTGCAAGCCTGGCTTCCTGCTTCTAAAGATCTGTGAGTAGGAAACCATTTTCGTTCATGATAGTCATTCCCATGTCTGTGTGTCTCAGCATAAAACATATTAAAACAACTCGTGGGTACATTGCAATACTAATTACAAATTATGTAAGACTGCCTCATCTCCATCATTTTCATTTCTTGGTACCCTTTTATTCCTAGAATTATGTGAAAATATGTTTTGTCCAGGACTGTGTATGTATTCAAGGCCCAAAAAATATATAAAGGGAAGATGACTACTGTCCTTGTTACTTTGTTTGTGAATCTCTTATGTCATTGAGAAACTTTTCCCACAAAACTCAGCCCAAATACTAATTCTGAAACCATGTTTCTAGAACTTTATGACTCAAATGTAATTTCTTAGTTTGAAATTTGATTGTGGCTTTGGTCTCTGTATTATTTCCACCCATTTTTTTTTTTTATTATTATTGCGCTGACTTTCAACTGAGTTTTAAAGTGCTAAAAACAAATACAGAACTGATTAACTAAGCAAGGCATTAATTTGACGACTAATCAATAGTCGTCACATTTACGTAATTGCCCCACATGGCTTGGTGCATTTGGCATATTATGACGTACTGTATTTTGACTAAATAATTAGCCTCCAGTCTGCTGATAAATTGTTTTACTCTTCTCATAGCTTGTGCTAAATTGACTCTGCAGTTCAATTTCCTCTATTGGATTCAGATTGCCCCAAGGCTTAGTCCATTTTATTTGTGCAAGTAAACACTGTTCTCCTGGGGTTACATTTAATTAAAACAGCGGTATTTAAGAGAAATATTTCACTTCTGAGGTCTAAATCATCCTTTGGTAGTATAATTACTTTGCGAAAATCACACTGTGGCAAGACAGGAAAGAAACAAAACAGATGCAAGTGTCATGTCACCATCTGAAAGCTGAAGAACAAAATCATCAGGAAGCAGCAGTCATTGTTTTTTGCCATGTTTCTTTCTACCTAATAATCTTATACACTAAATATATCAACAATATATCATCCACAGTAATGCCCAGGTCTATTGCATTTTTATTTTGCTGAGGGAAATAAAACAGCTTCTGACTATTGGAATGTATACATATACATATACGGGTGAATGAGCATATTGTGTGTATAGGATTGCTATCATTAATTAAACACCTACTACAAACAACGCACTTCGCTTAACCACTGTACATTTGTTCTTAACTTTTAGAATTCTAGAATATTATGATTCTTGTAATTATAGTCCTATATAATTAATTTATCAGCTTCCCATGTTCTCAATCACATAAAGATTAATGAGAATGAATATTTATATTCTATGCATAGATAGGGAACTTAACTGTTGAAATGCAAATATTTTAGAAATTCTATTTACTTTATAGAAGTTAACATTTCAGTACCAGGCCCTATATCAAGACTTTTACATATGTGTTCTCATTTAAGGCTTATAACAATCAGTGAGGTGGTAGGACAGCAAGCATCATTGACAGATAAAGTGGAGGCAGAAGTCAATACCTAAGACCTGGTTGGTGGGTTGAGTTTCACCTCATTGAAGGCCTGAGAGGGCAGGAGACTGCCATAGACCAGACACGTACCCTTAAAATGCACCACCATTTCTTCAAATAAGCCTTCATAAACCCAGATTCTTCTAAAGAGAAAAGAAGAAGAAGGGGGTGAAGAACTCTGAATGGTCAAATGTGAGTCCCCAAAAAGACTGAGTTTAAAATTGCAAGTGACTGAATTATCTCAATTTGTCAAGATTCAACTTTCTGCTATTGAAAGGGAAAGGGAAACTCACGCACTAAAATGAATTTACTTCCAGATATTTTTTAAATTTTATTTTTGAAACATGAGTATTTATTTTGTAAAACATCATGTGTTCTACCCAGAATTATTTATAATTTAACAGAAGACAACATCCTAATCTAGAAAAGTGAATTTTTAATGGACAGTTTTCTGGTAACTATCACAGGTAAGTCACTGAGACATTTTTAAAAAGGGGGACTTAAATCTCCTAAATCATAATGCCAGAGAGGTATACCTTTTCAGATGCTCAGCCCTTTTAAGAAGTTCTGTTGTCTCCACAGAAATCACTGGCAGATCTGTAATGATATTAATGTATTATACCACATGGCTTTGCATTTTAGAAACACTTGATATTCCATTCGTTTCTTTGAGAATTTAGAGTGATATACAGTTAAATATCTGAGTGGTAAATAACCCATCTAGAGGATAGACTAAAACTGATCTTTCAGTCAGATGTTTTGCCAGCATGTTAGACTATCACACTGATGGGCTACTGAGACCTTCACTGTCCCATCACAGTGCTTGCAGCTATGCCCCTCCAGATAGGACTGCTCAACTAGCATTCATAGCAAGGGCTGTCCAAAATTTTCAGCCACAAAGTTGTGGTTTTTTTCAAATAAAACTGGATGTGGAATCTTAATATATAAAATTCTAATTTATATAACACAAAAAGAAGTAAGGGATCCAAAACACAGCCACTAGTAACCTCCTCATCATGTCAGTCTCTGAGGCTATGCAAAACCTTAGGTCTCTGAAGAACAAATTTGGAAACCGCTTAGAAACTCCACCTACACAGTTGGCTATATCCTCTCTGGAGAAAATGAAACTCTGGGATTTACCCATGTGTGTACTTCCTCATATTTAAAGTGATCAACAGCCTGAAGATACTTCAGGGAAAGTGTTGGCTAGTGGTTAGAATGAGAACAGGTGAGAATAGTTTGTCTCTGACGACAAGGCCTGTGTGATAGTGTAGATTGGGCCTTAACATAAAGCCTCTGAGATGTGGCCATGTCATTGGACTGAGATGGAAGATGTGGTTTTATTCATTGTGGCTTACCAATAAGGCAATGCCTCACAGAAAAAAGCCTGCAACATCCTGAGTTCTCATCTCGCTTGTTGACACTGACTCTGCTCAATGATATGGACAATATGCTTCTGTCCCACATTTTCAATGAACACATCAGGATTTACTGTTTTGACTCCTTGTGATGACATCTGAAACAAATTTTGAAAAGCAATTACGTGAATATTTTGTGTAGTCTTCCGCTCCCTATACTTGAATTTTCCATATTTACAGTATAGTTTCTTCTATCAATCAGCCTTCTAAATTTCTATTTGGTTGTATAGGGTAATAATAATATATGGTAGCTAATCACCACAATCAGTAACACAAATAATCAAAAAAATTCAAATATGACCACTGTCTTCATCTATTGATTTAGGAAAATATTTTCAAACCAACATATTTATATTTTATTTAAAGTCATAGAAATAAGCCATTATTGAAATCAGTCCGTAACTTCTCATTAATTTATCTTAAAATAAACATTTGTTGAACACTGATTTTATATGATGCCTGGTGTTGGGATTACCAAAGTAAGCAAACCATGATGGAACTAATGAGCTATCTCAGAAGGATTGTCAGAGATTTAGATGGGGTGAATTATACATATCCATCTTCCTAACAGAACCTTGAGTCTCTCAAGCATGAATTTTGGTTGTAATTGGCCCCAGTTCTACTCCAAGGACGGCCTCTGATTGGCTTAAACCAAGTTTATCTAACCTGCAGCCTGAGGGCTGCATGGCCCAGGAAGGCTTTGAATGTGGCTCAACACCAATACGTAAACTTTCTTAAAACATTACCAAAATTATGCACAGCCCTTTTTTTTTTTTTTAGCTCATCAGCTATCATTAATGTTAGTGTATTTTATGTACGGCCCAGGACAATTCTTCTTCCAAGGTGGCCCAGAGAAACCAAAAGGTTGGACATACCCAGCTTAAACCCTTCAGCATAATCCCATTCTCCCGACCTCATCCTAGAATGAGTGGCATGACCTAACTGGCCCCATTAGAATGAATCTGTGCCTACAGTTTGTTCGGAGAGAGGGAAAGAGAAGCTTTCTAATTCCTGGGTGCACAGTGATGCCAGGTGTCATAAACTGACTATTATCACCATAAGGGAAGCCAGCTGGAAGTCAAAACTTACAACAGGGCTGCCAGAATTTAGGGAAACATAACCAGAGCCGTGACCAAACCAACCCTATGGAGTTTTATTATATGGGTAACAGATCATATGGATTTTCTACCACTTCCTACAAAAACACTCCAATTGAAACATAATCAAGAGGTAACCCCTCAAGGAGAGTGAGAAGTTACTAAAACTATAGTCGGGATTTTCCAAAAATAATCTTATTGCTTTAGATGACATCTAAAATTGAGCTGAAGGTTGTCATATATTCTAAGTGATAAATTTTCTTCTAAAATACAATAGGAACAAATATTCCTGCATCTCTTTCTAAATGATGACATCTGTGAGGAGTTAACTTTAAAATGCATTATTCTCCCAGGTAACATCTTATTGTCAGGTAAATGTGTCATTTAAATTCTCAACTTCCAAAATAGTTGAATATGGTTCCAAGTTTGAAATCATGTGAACTCATGAGGAAACTTGTGAAAAGAAAAAAAAGAAACTAAAGCATATTTATAATGATCCCTCTTATTCATCATTGCCCTTTTTATACTCAGTCACTGAGCTAGGACACAAGCTCTAGAAGTCTATGATTTTTAAGTATTTGTTAAGAAGCTGTTTTGAACTTGACACTGCTTGAGGCTCTGTGAATTCCAAGCATTTCAGCGAAGTCTGTAGAGTACTAAGCGAGCGTCTCAGCCAGGACCTAAGGGAAGCTTAGTAAAAATAACTGGTTGACTTTTTAATTTAAAGCTAGAAGTTTAGGTTAATTTAAGATGTAAGTTCAGTTTACCTAGAGGTGATTGGTATAAAAATATTTTAATAAAGAATACTGCTTTTCTATTTTAAATCGTCACCCATATAACAATGACTTCTATCACTTTATTTCTTAAAAAGAATGGTCCAGATAAATTGCATGAACACTAGGTGGCACTATAGCTTGAGATAGCATTCAGAGAAAGAACAGCTAAGACGTGAGATGATAAAACAGAGAAAAGAAAACCAGTGATAACTCCATGTTTTAAGAAAAGATTAAATACTTAAGTCTTTTAATGCTTCTTAGAGAAAATAAATTAACCTTTATGCAGTTAATGAATGAACTCAATAAATTAACTTATATAACCTAATAAATCCAAAAAGGTAACTTCCCTCTCCCCAAATAGATGTAAGACCAGTTCTCACCAGAAGGCAGCAAATGATCAAACCACTTATAAAGTTCAAAGATCTTTTTGTTCTCCAGATGAAGTCTAAATTTAGATTTTAGCTTGTCCACCAAATTTTACAACTAAATTTTTTTTTCTCAGAAAACAAAAACAAAATACCTACTGGCATCTTTTAATGAAAGAATACTTACACAAGAAGTTAAATATATGGTTTATTGCTTTTTTCTATTAAGATTATAGGCACATAGGTAATTTATTTTTAATAAGCTCAGTAAACTTTACCTCTTATAAATTCAAGATATTTGCCTAAAGTGAGTTTTATATATAGAATGCAGTATTTTATTGATTGTGCATTGTCTTTGTTAACTATCTTTAAATTAAGAGTCCTGAGAGGGCACATGGCAGGTATCAGCCCCCTGAGTGAGTGGTCCACTGGGCTCCACCTTACTGGGGACCCTGAGACATCCAGACAGATCTTGGTTAGTTTCCAAAATCATGTCTTCTCTCCTTCAGAGCTATCTACTGATATGATATCAAGCAGTAGGCCTTGACAAACTCACTTCTAAAGTCAGGAAGTAAAGCCTAATGCTGAAATAAAATTAATTTTTAAAAACTCCACCTGAATATTTGATTTCATGTGACCAATGACTTTGTAAAGCAAAGGTAAATTTGAGGTTTTTTGTTTTTGTTTTTTTGAGAGGAAAAAAGTGCTGTCCATTTTTAGGGTCAATTCATCCCCCCGAAATGTTCTCTGCTAGGTCCCATTCTTTCTTACAAATACAGTCCTGTTAAGTGACTAGAGATAATTTTTGAAGCAATTAGGTAGGTTCTGTTAAGGATTTCTCTAGGACTCTTTAGTCATAAAATATTACTATTGTGGTTGGAGAAGCTTATAACATATTCACTATCTAAGGCAGGAATATCATTATCATAACATAAAGAGGCCAAAAAAATAAGAATGAAGGTTTTTTTTAATATGGAGTAACATGTTGTTTTATTTTGTTTTAAGACAGAAACTTGAATACAAGAGCTCTAGAGTAGCCACAAATCAAATACATACTGAACTCTCATGTTTCTAAGGAAGAGTATTAAGAATTATGTAAAATAAAAATACATAAGAGATGGTCCCAGTCTTTTAGGAGCTTATAATTTCAGAGAGCAAAGCTATAGATACTCAGAAAGTTAATTAGCAATAAAAAATTTAAATAACAGTTCAAGGCAGAGATAAAAGTACTACCTAAGATTTTCTGAATACACTGTACAAACAAAAAGATGTAAACGTTTTTTGGAGGAGCATATACCTATTAGTTGAAGTATAAGCTAAGCTACTGGAAAGAAAGAAAGAAAGAGAGAGAGAGACCGAGAGGGAGGGAGGGAGGGAGGGAGGGAGGAAGGAAGGAAAGAAGGAAGAAAATAGAGAGAGAAAGACAGACCTAAAACTTCAGTCCCAAACAACACATATTTTTGGAGGAAAACTAGCCCAGGGAAGCTCCACTGGTTCATCTGGGGACTCCAGATCCCCTTCTACTTAGTTGCTTCACTGCTCCTCACCCCCAGGTTATTGTATTGATTAAGGTGATGCTAGCATCTTGAATAGATAAAACAAGCATCTCAGTGGCTCAACACAAGCATTTCTCACTCCCATGAAGTCTAACAAGCTTGTCCAACCCGTGGCCTGCAGGCCACATGTGGCTCAGGATGGCTTTGAATGCGGACCAACAAAAATTCGTGAACTTACTTAAAACATTATGAGATTTTGTTTGTAATCTTTTTCTTTAGCCCATCAGCTGTTGTTAATGTTAGTATACTTAATTGTGCCCCAAGTCAATACTTCTTCTTCCAATATGGCCCAAGGAAGCCAAAAGATTGGGCACCCCTGGTAGAGGGTGACTGGAGGAGTGGCAGGGATAGCAGGGGAAGGGATGTCTGCTCTATGGAGACATTTGGAGACTTAAGTTGACTCTGCTCTCTTCAACAGCATGGTCCTGGGCATAGATACCAGCAGTGAATGCTTATGTAAATTAAGAGGCTCAAAATTATTTTTAAATTTTTATTTTTGTGGGGGGTTTTTTGTGTGTGGTTTCTTTGACAATAAAATTCCCTCAAACCTTAGTAGGCTTCTAACCAATTTATTCTCATCAGGCCACTTAAGATGGTAAGATGATCCCCAAGATTCCCACCCCATGGTGAGTATGACTTGCATACTGTCTGTATAAATGCCACTTTGGGTTTGGGCACACTATGATGTGACATCACTTCCATGATTAGGTTTCTAATCAATTGACTTTGATTTCATCAAAAGGGAATTATCTGTGTGAGCCTGACATAATCACTCAAGCCCCTAAAAGAAACTGAGCCCTGCCTGAAGTCAGAGAGATTGTATGTGTGGGAGGTTCTCCATTGCTGGCATTGAAGATGGAGGGAGCTATGTGACAAGGAGCTCAGAGCAGCATCTGGGAGTTGAAAGCAACCCCCAGTCTACACCCAGTACAGAAATGGTAACCTCAGGCCTACAATGTCAAGAAATTGTATTCTGAAAAAAATAAATGAACAAACAAATAACCCATGGACATAATCAATAGTTTAATGTTTATTTGGGGATGAGTTGACAATGCACTGTAAAATTGTATGCCTGAAACCTATGTAATCCTTGCTAACAGATGTCACCCCAATAAGTCTAATAATAAAAATGAATTTTAAAAAAAATTGTATTCTGACAAGAACCAGTGATTTTAGAAGTGGACCTTAAACTTCATATGACATCACAGTCCCAGCCACTACCTCAATTTCAGCCATGTGACACTTAATCAGAAGATTCAACTATACTGTGCCCAGACTTCTGAGCTATAGAACTGTGACATGATAAATGTTATTTTAAGCTGCTAAGTTTGTGGAATTTTGTTATGAAACAATAGAAAACTAATATAATTCCGAAGTTGCCAGACATAATTTTCAACTGCAATTTCTCTCTTTCTTTCTTCCTCACACTCATATGTTCTTCCCTCAACTTAAAGTATCTTCCCTGAGGCCTCCAGGCATGTAGAAAAAAAGCTACAATTGTAATGTGATATTTTCCAGAAGGCTGAGTATTAATAGGCTTTTGTTACTTAAAGACCTATAAAAATTTCTTTCTTCCCTTTAAGGCTTAGTCGGCTCTAGCTGCTACAGTGAAGTACTATAGACGGGGCCTATCAACAACAGTTCTGAAGGCTGAAGTCCTGGATCACAGTGCTAGCAGGTTAGGTTCTGGTGTTATCTGCTTCCGGTTTACAGATGGCTGTCTTCTCAGTGTATTGCACATGGTGGAGAACAGTCAGGAATTGCTGCCCTGTCCTCGTAAGAGCACTAAGCCTGTTCATGAGAGCTCTAATCTGGTGGCTCAATTACCTCCCACAGGCCCCACTTCCAAATACTATCACATTGGAGATTAGATTTCAACATACGAATGGTCAGGACCTGCGGCTGAGCAAGGACCAGCCTATAAGCAGTTGACATTTCCATCCCCTCTAAATCTTTAATTTCTGGACTGACTCTATTCCCCAGCCTTTGTCTCGTAAACCTGCTAATTCCTGCCATGGTTTACTCTTTCTTATATAACTTTGCTAAATGAAACCAGTTACAACCACACACACTGCTAACATTCTGTTTCTAACTACATTTGAAAGCCTAAATAAAAATGATAATTTTCAAAACAATATGAATTATAAAAATTTGTTCATAAAAGGAGAAAAACATCTACACAAAATGACAGTTTTGAAAGAACACTCTTGAAAACATAGCATTAAGCTACTAAATTCATTAAAACCAATAATGAACAACTCTCATTCTATTCTCTGCACAACCACAACAGGGAGGAAAATAAACCCTCTCAGGTTTTTAAAAAATATATTTATTAAAATACAGCTAAATTATAATATTATATTGGTTTTAGGTATATACCATATTTATTCAACATTTATGTACTTAAAGAAGTGATCCCCATGGTAAGTCCAGCACCCATCTGAAACTATCACATTATCACAATATTACTTCGTAGGTTCCCTAGGCTGCATATTACAACCCAATGACTTGGTTTTTTTGTTTGTTTGTTGTTGTTGTTTTGGTATGTGGGTAGCTCCCTGGCCGGAAATTGAACCCAGGCCGCAGCGCTGACAGCGCCAGCGCCGAAGCCTTAAGCCACTACACCACCAGGGAACTCCCACTGATGACTTGTTTTGTACCTGAAAATTTGAACCTTTTGTTTACCTTCACCTTCCCCCCCTTTTTAATTTTTCAATTATAGTTGACATTCAACATTATTTTATATTAATTTCAAGTGTACAACATAGTGGTTAGACACTTACATAATTTAAGAAGTGATCCTCCTGACTGGTCTAGGACACACCTGGCACTGTATATAGTTATTACCGTAATATTGACTATATTCCCAGTGCTTTACTTAAAGACAGTGAGGAGAGAATCAGAAATATTTATTATCATTATTATTTAAGAAATTATTGGAAGTTCAAACCAAGGTCATTTTAGACAAAAAGTTGTAAATATAATTCTGATTTGTCAGTATTATAATTACATGCCTAAAATTTCCCAAATCATCAATTAAAAAATTATTAAAACTAATTTATAAAAAGGTTATGAGTAGAACAACAGGTTTTTAAAAACAATAGAATTTTTAATTTGAATAATAATCAGTCAAAATATAATAGGTAAAAGGCTTATTCATAATAACAGAAAAATAAATACCTAAAATATACTTAATAGATGTGGAAAAAATATATGAAAATAAAAACCCCTATGATGGTTTTTGAAAATCAGTCAAGAAAAGTTAAAGTTGTATTGGTTAAAAAAAAAAAAAAAAAAAAAAAAACCATTTAGAGCACCTTGCTAATCAACTGAAAGCATTAAGAAGATTCCTGTATCATAATTTTACAACATAATATATTTCAGGTAAATTAAAGATTAACTGTTTTTGTAAAGAGATAAAACTGGAATGAAGA
Source organism: Lyroderma lyra (assembly GCA_004026885.1). Taxonomy (NCBI): domain Eukaryota; kingdom Metazoa; phylum Chordata; class Mammalia; order Chiroptera; family Megadermatidae; genus Lyroderma; species Lyroderma lyra. Next base: position 17,793 of record PVJL010005581.1, read on the forward strand.
ATATTTTTAATTTTGGCTCGAGCATGGACTTGTAAAACTTGACTTCAAAGGCCAATTCTTTCAAAGAAAAAAAACTTCAGCAGATTTTATCATATAAACATTCAAACCATCAACTGTCATTTTCAGTGGAGAGGAGGCACTGATCAAAAGCCACACACAGAAGCATAGCAGGATCTTCCTGTGTGTGAATTCTAAAATTACTCTCACTTTGTGGAGTTTTTACTTTTTTAAACTGTCATTCACTGAGTTTTTAGTATGCACCAGGCAATGACCATATGGGGTAGACATCATTTTCATGTTACAGATAAAGACTGAAATTTAGAGACGTTATCATCGGCATTATTATCAGTACTGAGGTAACGTTATTAGCAGTTTGCATATTTCTGAATACTGAGCTAAGTACTTTACAAGAGTTCTTATTTAATTCTCGCAATGATTGTATGATGTAAGAACTATTACTGCTCTACTACTCAGTTAAGAAACCTCCATCTCAAAGAGGTTAGGTAATTTGACCAGTTTGTAAGTAGCAGCCTGGAATTGAGCCCTCACCTGCCTTCACACACCCCTCTCCCACCAGCCAGAGCTCAGAAGCATTAGCTATGCTGTTTAAATTGCATTGAAATTCTCAAATAATCTTAAAGGTAGACATGAGATTTTCATGTTTTTCATAAGCAGATATTTGTTTGAAGTTGTGGAGAAATGATGACTTAAAACTTCTATAAATTTAAACACTACCAATTAACAATATTAAAAGGTAACATAAAAATTAGGAACATTTATTTGCAGCATGTTTAATAAATATTTATTGAATACCTATTATGTGCTGGACACTGTTTTAGGCACTGAATATTTAGAGAAAGAACAGAGAGGCCACTACCCTTATGGAGATTATAGTCTCTAAGTAGGGTTGATATCCTTATAAATCCTTAAAGAAAAGAATGAGCGATGACCCAATACAAAAAAGGAATAAGAATCCAAATAGGAAAGAATGAAATTCTCATGAAAATATGCTCACACTCTTATCAATAATGAAAGAAATTAAATTTAAACAGTAAGATATTAGTTTTGATTTATTAGAAAAGTAAAAATTAATGTTTACATGTAATGTTGGGGTTGATGTGTGAAAGAAAGATCATACTCTGCCTGTGAGAGCTTAAATGGGCCCAGAAACTGATATAAAGCTGTGGGCACAGGACCATTTCCAACTCAAAAAGTTAGAGCTAAACCACCAATAATAATAAATCAAATAATAAAATGGAATTTTACATATATTGGAATATTACTCAATCATCAAACATGTTGATTAGATTGCTACTTACCAAAAGAAAACATTAAGAAGTGAAAAATAGCACTATGTGAAGAAGAGGTTACAGAGAAAAATATATAAAATACACTCATTTTTTAAGAAATTCATGTATGTATATCCCGTTGTGATATTGGATTTTTAAATTTTGCATATCTAGGTTTTAATAACAATTTATAATATCTATCCCTTTCAGGCCACACCTATAGCACACCAAAGCTGCATGAATCCAATAAGTTCAGAGGAAGAAGTCAGACCCCACTCAGTTACTGCAATGTGAGACGCAAAAGGCCTGCAGATGGAATCTCACTGCCCCTGTTCTATTACGCCTCTGCTGGTTGGCTAAATTCTAGCAAAATTGTTGTAAGCAGACAGATTAAATATGCTAGAATTAAGGGGTATATTTCAAAGCATTTTCCTCTAGAAAATAATGTAAATCACAATTATTTAGCATTTGTTAATCTCTAAAAATAAAGCATTACTATCAATGTCTCAACTAGGCATTAAAAATGTAAAAGCTATGAGTCATGTTTTGCAGGTTAAATACCTTATTTGCCCCTAGAACTTGGATCATGTCTTTATATTAATATTTCATCAGGTAAGCCAAATATGGCATCAGAGGAACAGCTAATTCCCTCTGCCATTCTAGATCACTGCTGATATTAAATTACCCTTTCATCACCACCCAAGTGCTAAGGAACTGAGTGAAGCAACTACAACTTTGTTTATACTGCGACTAGGATAATTTGATAAACTCAGGAATTGCCTAATTAGGGCTAGTAGTCTAAATGTTTATTCAATTGGCAAATCAATTTAGTGTTTCCCCTCAGTGCATTTATTTTTTTTAAGATTGCCAATGGTATTAGTATTACTCAGGATAGTCTCAAATGTTTTATTAATAAAGAATTCTTTGACCCTAAAAAAAAGACACGTCTAGTAGATATGTCACCTATGCCTAATTTTTAGCTAGAGATTGCCATCCAATGTAAGACAGGGCATTGGGTTTATGAAGTGTAAAGATTCCTCAATTATTGAAATGTAGGGTTTATCTGTCACAAAAAAAGTAGACTTTCTTTTTAATATCACCCAACTCTGCAAAAAGAGATCTAAAACTTAGGAACCTGTGTGCTAAAGTCTAACATGCTAGTGACTGGCTAAATTTTCAAAAAATAAAAACATATTTAAATTTTGTGACAATATGTAAGTGAATATGGTAAATTATTTTTTCAGGCTATTTACTTAGTGTTTTATAGTTTACAAAGAACCACTTATAGCTCTCACTTGAGGTCATTTACAAAACTATCCTGCACCTTAGGAAGATTACATTCCCGACCCTGAGATACACAGGTAGTAAAAAGCAAGGTTCAATCCTAATCTAGGTCTTCTGCTGCTTTATTTGGTAATATTTTCAGTGTAATTAATCATCTTTCTATGTACTATGTTTTCTCAGTCTTAGTTTTGACCTGAGCACAGATTTGAGTAAAATGACCATAAGTCTTTCATGCCCCAGCTCCAGGCATTACGGCAAAAAGCATGAATGACAAATAGCTGACATTTATTCTGGCTCTCCCCATTCTGACCCTGCACTTTTTCCTGCTATTTCTGGATGTCTGGCCTCAGAATCCTTCACAACACAACCTCCATGCATCCATAAATTAATTGGATTTGGAATGCCAGAAAAAAACTATTTTTTTCATCCCTGGAATAATGTTCTTCTGTGTTCTATTCTCCTAATGCTTAAAAATTACAAAATCATAAAAAATATTTACATACATTTGGAATGAATAAATTCTTTACAATTTTAATCATAGATGATTAGAACTCTTAACTTTTGGATTTTTCTCTTCCTTTCATTTCACCATGAAGTCCAAGCTCCTTGCCCCATCATTCAAAATCCAACATCATCTGGCCTAGCCTCTCTTTCTAATCACGCCTGCCACTATTCCCCAACATGAACACCATTCCCAGACAGCTGAGACCACTCATTTTCTAATACACACTCTTCTTAACACCACCTTCTTCTCTTGATTAGCTCTATCAGAAATGCTGTCTTTCTCCTTATCTTACTCCAATGTTTTTCCTCAAAATCCCTGCCAGATTTTTAGGTTGGCCAATTGTTGTGTTGGTTTTTATTTTGATTCTTCCACTACCAGCCGTGTGAGGTTGGACAATTTACTTAACTTTCCATGCTTCCGATTTACTATCTATCTAACAGGAACAATAATACCTCATGGGATTGTTAGGAAGATGACATGAGTTATTCTATGCAGAGATCTTAGAAAATGTCTGGCACATACTATACAAATATTTGCTGTTAGTATGCTTATTATCATTTAAGAATTTATTGTTTTTTATTACACTCTAATACTATTAGGTATTGTCTTGTGATAAGACACTTATCATACACTGCCCTGATCTGTTAGTATTTGTATATAATAAGCCCTATGTTCTCTTCTAAATTTCAAGTTCCTATAGAGAAGTGACCATGAATTTAACACATTCTTATCTCACAAAACCAGTAATACAGTGTCTTCAACATTGTAAGTAATCAATAGATATATATTGACTGCAGTGTTTTGACAAAAGAATGCTATATAGAGATACAACTTAGTATTATATTTTCAGAATGTATTGCCTTTTTTCATATTACATACAATAAGAAGTAAATTATTTGCTAGCATCTCAGAGCAGGCAATGAATTTGGAAAGGATTGCAATTCATTCTCTGACTTCTGGTTTAAAAGTGCCTAAACTATTCAAAATAAATTATTACTTCTCTACATTTAATTGATCTCAAAGGACAAAAACACTTCAATCATCCCTTTTGGAATATTCCAGTATTTATTTAGATTAATGCTTTGCCTCCAATTTAGATAAATTCTCTTGATGCAATGAGTATCTCCCAAAGATACTCTCTTCTCCATTTCTAATCCAAGGAAAGCAAGATCATTAGTTTCCTATCAAAGGATTTATTTTTCTCATCTTTAAATCAACTGAATTCTTTTTCAAGGTTCATTCTTATTTCTGTACTGAAAAAAAAATATAAAAACTAGTGCCAAGAATAAAGGATGAATGACTTTCTGGATACATTAAAACAGTATCTTGTACTTTTCCATAAAAGCTACGTTACTGCCTGTGCTCATGGTGATTGATAAGACCCTCAGAACTTGGCTACATTTGTGTGGATTTTCTCCATCTCAGAGCTATCTGACTTAGTTTTAGTGCTTAAGTGAACTGTTTTGCAATAGGGTGTAAAAACCATTCTCAAATATATCAAGGAAACTTAGATGTGTTACTTGCCCCAGTTAATTTAGTGTCATGAGCAGATGTGATGAAATCTCAATTTCTTCATTCAGGTCAGAGTCATCCAATAAAAATCAACCCTTGAGAAGTTCCTGAAGAACAGTCCCTAATGGGTGATCTTTCGGCTTATTATTGTACCCACTAACAGTGGTTTGATCTATATTTAATCTTTAGCTTGTAGACAAGACTGTCAGGAGGCAAGTAAATGGTAGTGGTGAGGGGGAATCTAAGGCCTTATTAAAATCAGTCAGGGTATGCCTATTACTTCTCCTTGGTCTAAATGCAGCTCACCTCTCATATGGCACGAATGCAATATTTTATAACATGACTCACTGCTCAAAGAACCATGTCTCTCATATCTAACACTTTGTATTTATTTACATCATCGAAGTGGATCACTGGATCATTTTTAATAATTCAAGAGCTTTTTCTATTACTTTTTAAGTTACACCAGTCTAGTAAACTATTTTAAGAATGCTTCTACACATTACAGTACCGACTAAGAAGTTTACAATAGTGGATGAATTTGTGGTTGAAAGCCTAAAGTGATAAATGATAACCACAAAAATCCCACATGTGAAGAAATACTCTGTTCTTTTAGGAAAAGGAAAGGCACTAGGGAAGATTAGATCTAAAGTTTTCCCAAAGGCTTATGCCTTGAAAATTGGAAAAAGACCAAACTCTGGAAACTGTTAAGATTTTTTTAAGGGATTAGGCCTGAAAGCAGGCTGAGGGATAACTACTCTAAACTGAGAGATGGATTGTGCCCAATTGATATCAGATGTCTGAAGTTAAACACCAAGTAATCTTTTCATTTTACTTTTCATGATAGTGACAGGCAAATAAGAATCTATTTTTGATGCTCTTTCATGGCAGATACTGGAGAATCTGTCCTGCCTTTGTACTTGGTGTTTATGACAGGTCATATTTTCTTTGAAAGCCATAGGGATTCAATATATACTTACCCAGAAAGTGGCATAAATGACCCAATAGAGATGTTACCAGTCCCCAAAAACGGTATCTATAATGTTGAAAATCTGCCAAAGGAAGTAAAATAATAACAACAACAATAATAAAATAACAGACCTTAAATGCAGCTGCATTTTCACTTGAAATGAAAATGTGTTCTTTCGCTCATTATAAAATTTACGGGGGGCGGCGGCCAAGATGGCAGATTAAGTAAACACTATGCCTGTTGCCTATCAAGATTACGTCAAAACTACAACTGAATTATAGAATGATCAATCTCAAAAATCATCTGAAGACTAATTGAACAGAATGCTTATAACTAAGGATATGTAAAAGAGGTCACATCGAGACTGGTAGGAGAAGCAGAGAGGGGACCCCAAACCCACAGGGAGTGTTTGAACATTGGGAGGAATACCTTGGTAGCAGAGGCCCCCCAAGAAGAGGGAGGAGCCCCGACTTCACACCGAGCTTTCCAGCCCAGGGAGTCTGTGCTGGGAAACAAAGTCCCCACAACATCTGGCAGTGAAAAACAGCAAGAATTCTGTACGCCCTAGTGAGACAGAAGACAGCTGGAAAGCTGCACGTTATCTTAAAGAGGCTACGCATAGACTCACTCACTTGCAAACACTCCCCTGGGCTCTAGTGAAGGAGCAATGACTCAAGCAGTGCCAGAGACATATGGGCAAAGATTGAGTTACATGGCTTCAGGGTGAGGGCTGGAGAGACAACTGCCATTGTCCCTGTGTGGAGCCTACCTCACATGTAGCCTACAAGAGGGTACTATCTTTTCTATGTTGAACTCTACCCCAAAGGGCCAAATCTGAAATTGGATTGGTCTGGTAAAATCAATACATGCACACCATCTTGGTGACATCCTGAGTCCCCTCCCAGCTATTGCTGCATCACTTGGGGGCACTCTTGGCTCCTGGTTAGGCAGCCCTGTACCACAAGCTGCACAAGGCTTGTATAGCAGTGGACAGCCTGAAACGGCCTGGGTAAATTTTGATGGCAGTCAGCTACAACTGGAGCCTCACAAGGGTGGCTCTATGGGATCTGCAGGCCCGAGGCAAGCAATATTTTTAGGGTGTTTTATGAAGCAGTCACAGCCCAGCACTGGTGCAAGAACCAAATCTGCGTTAACATTGTAAAAACCACTGACCATCCTTCATGAATCACTGGGACCACACTCCACCTAGCTAGTTGCTGCATCACCAGAGAAACTAAAATTTATATGAAAACGTAAAAGATGCTGAAGAGCCACAGCAATCTTGAGAAAGAAGAACAAAAATGGCGGTATCATGCTATCTAATACCAAATTTCCTACAAGACTATAGTAATCAAAACATCATGATATTTGGCATAACAACAGACACATAAATCAAAGGAAGAAAACAGAGAGCCCAGAAATGAATCCATGCCTTACGGTCATTTAATCTAGGACTAAAGAAGCAAAATATACCCTGAGATGAAGACAGTCTATTCAATAAATGGTTCTAGGAAAACTGGGCAGATATTAATATATGCAAAAAAATGAAACTAGACCACCTTCTTACACCACATACAAGAATGAACTCAAAATGGTTTAAAGACTTAAACGTAAGACCCAAACCATAAAACTCCTAGAAGAAAATATAGGAAGTAATTTCTCGTACATTACCTTTAGTAATACTTTCACTGATATATCTCCTTGGGCAAGGGAAACAAAAATAAACAAATAAACAAATGGGACTATATCAAACTAAAAAGGGTTTTTTTTATATCAAAAGGAATCATCAACAAAACAAAAAGACAGCCTGCTGAATGGGGAAAGATGTTCACCAGTGATACATCTGATAAGGGCTCAATATCCAAAATTATAAAGAACTCATATAACTCAACATTACAAAACAAGAAATTTAATTAAAAAATGGGCAGAGGACCTAAAGAAACATTTCTCCAAACAGAACATACAGATGGCCAAGAGACACATTAAAAGATGTCACTAAACATCAGAGAATTGCAAATTAAAACCACAATGAGATACCAACTCACTCCTGTCAGAATGACTATCATCAATAAATCAACAAACAGTGTTGGTGAGGATGTGGAGAAAAGGGAACCCTTGTACGCTGTTGATGGGATTGCAAATTGGTGCAGCCACTATGGAAAACAGTATGGAGGTTCCTCAAGAAATTAAAATTAGAACTACCTCATGACCCAGCAATTCCACTCCTAAAGATTTACCCAAAGAAATCAAAAACAGTAATTCAAAAAGATAGTTGCACCCCTATGTTTACTATAATGCTATTTACAACAGCCAGGATATGAAAACAACTGAAACGCCCATCAATTGATAATTGGATAAGAAAATCATGGTACATTTATGCAATGGAGTATTATTCTGCCATAAAAAGAATGAAAACTTACCATTTGCAACAATATGGGTGGACCTACAGGGTATTATACTAAGTGAAATAAGTCAGACTGAGAAAGACAAATACTATGTGACCTCACTTATATGTGGAATCTAAAGAACAAACAAAAGAATAAATGAACGAATAAAACAGAAGTAGCCTCATGTATACAAGAACAAACTGATGGTTGCTAGAAGGGAGGAGGTTTGAAGGGATGGGTGAGAAGGGTGAAGGGATTGGTAAGTACAAATTGGCAGTTACAAAATAGTCACATATGCATGAAATACATTATGGAAAATAAATTCAATAATATTGTAAAACTATGCATGGTGTCAGATGGGTACAAGACTTAATGGGGTGCTGGGTCAGAGGCACCGGTTATGGCGGGAAGCCGGCTGGAGACCGGGGGTAGCATTTTCTCGTGGACACGGGACCGGATTGGGGTTGGGGTGTTGAAGGAGAAGCCCCTCTGGTTGGACATACACGACGCCTTTCCCCCGCTGGGAGCCGGTCTTCTGAAGGCCCCGCCTGCGGTATGGCAAAGCCAAAGCTCCCATCCAGGACATCTTCTACCACGAGGATCTGATTAGAGTGAAATTTTATTCAGTCTATGGATCCGGTCAAAAAGCTTTTGATCTGTTCAATCCATACTTTAAGTCTACCTGTCAACGGTTTGTGGAGAAGTACATTGAGCTACAGAAACTTGGAGAAACAGACGAAGAGAAGGCTTTATTGGCAGAAGGGGTAGGAGAAGCAAGGGCTCAGCAGTAAGGTCGTCACGTTCCCTGGAAATCTGAACCCACGGGTGTCAAGCCCCAAACTGTGTTGGAAAGAAACCAGCCCCTGAAAGAAGTTCCGCAGGACCAGCATTTGGAGGCACCTGAAAAACGGTCAAAAAGTCTCTCACCTCCTGAAGAACTTGTATACCATGTACACTGACATCCGCACTGTACTCTCATCAGATGAATATTGAACTGTTTTTAACAGTTGAGCTGTGTAAATGTTTCTGAATCTCTAAGGCATTATGTTTGCCTTCTTTTAGTTTTTATTCCTAGGTTGTCTTAAAGCTCAGTATCATGGTTTGAAAGAAGTAGTTACGTGAACTTTGATGTTAGAACGGTATTAAGTCAAGAATTCCCTAGCTGTTTATAAAGTAAGTTTACTCTAAAATTGTAAATAGCATGAGGAAACCTTTATAAGTGGTGTTTGAATGGGACTCATGCTGAGTGGGTTTGCTTGGATTTTGGTGTTAACATGTGGGCTGGCTACACTTGATTCTCTGGTATGTTTCTCTTCTCTGGATCCACCAGACTTTCATTTGCACATATAATGTCCCTTGGTCAATTGTTCTGTCTGCAGATAATACATACTTTTTGCTACAGAGCTATCAGTATTCAACTTGAGAGGCCAATATGATTTGTGTTTTGCAGTAAGAGTAAGGGCCTATCATTGATGATAGCCAAAGGCCAAAACTGTAACTCGAATCTCATGAATGGAATGTGCTAGAGACAGTAAGCATAGGCCTGCACACAGTAGGTTGCTCAGTAAAGATTTGTTGAATAAATGATTATATCCTGCTAAAGACTGAATCCAGATGACATCTCTGTAGGAAACTGGATTGCCAAGAGGGTCTGGCTAATTTAGATGATGCTCTTCACCAGTGTCAAGGTGTGCCTACAAGTCCTTACCCACTGTCCTGCTTTCTTCATTTCCATATCTTTTATGAAATAAATGAAATATCCCTCTGAGAAAAAAAAAAGACTTAATGGGAGAATCACTTCATAAATTATATAAATGTCTAACCACTATGCTGTGCACATGAAACTAATATAATATTAAATGTCAACTATAATTTTAAAATATATATAATCACATGTAAAGTACAGCATAGGGAATATAATCAATGATATTGTAATAACTATGTATTGTGTTAAATGTGTAGTAGACTTGTTGGGGTTATCACTTTGTGAGGTGTGTAAATGTCTAATTACTATTTCATTTTGTACACTTGAAACCAAAAGAAAGGAAGGAAGGAAGGAAGGAAGGAAGGAAGAAAAGACAAAGACTGGAAGAAACTAGAATGTGGGAAAAAATTTTACAGATGCTCACTGTTTAATAAAAAGACTAAAAAAAAATTGCAAACAATAAAATAAAAATCACTGACAGCCTTTCTTCAGATAACTACTTTCAACTTGTTTGTAAGCATCCCTTCATCTGTGCACATAGGATCACATGTAAAATTGTATATCCAAGTTCACATATATAAGATCATATTGTAGCAATATATAGCAATATATTTTGATTCCACAATATAGTATGATTATTTTCATTTTATTAAATAGATTTCTTAATGGGTACCTAAAATTCTATTGATGTATAGACATTTAGGTTGATGGAAATTTAAGTTGTCTTCAATTCTGGACTATTGTAAATAAGACTCCAGTAATCAATCTTCAGCATATGTATAGGCAGATGTGTGTAATTGTATCTTTATGAAAAATTTATTAGATGTGAAGTTTCTGGGACAAAAGAACTGTACATTTACATTTTTGATACATATTACCTAACTACCTTCCAGAAGATTTTTATTTATTACTCTCAAAACAAGTTTATTCACTTTTCTAACACCAAGTTTACTGTTGCAAACAAGTTCCATCAACTTTTTTATTGTTGCCAATTTGATGAGTGAAAATAATATCTAACTTCTGTTTACATAAATTTTTTGAGGAATAATGAAATATTAATTTGAATTTTTAATTCTTTTGTCAACTGTCAGTTTATTATATCCTTGGTCATCTAGATTTCTATTTTTTATTTTAAAGAGCACATTTTTAAATATATGTTAGGGATGATCAATTTTCTCTACTGTCTTTAGCTCAAATATTTTCCAGAATTGTTTGGTTTTTTAGTTTGTATATAGTATTTTTTAATTGTCCAAAATTTATAATCTCTATAGACAAAGTTCTATATAGTCAGTTTTACATTTCTGGTTTTTATGTCAAGCATACTTAGAAAAATACTCAGCCATAATCATTTTGATTTCATGTTTTGCATTTAAATTTTGTGATCCATGAAAGGACTGATTTCTGTATGAGAATGGAGATGAGGATCAAGATCTTTTCTTTTCATTTAAATGGCTAACCAACCATCCCAATATCCTTTGGTGAAAAAAATGATTGATTTGCTCAGTTATTTAAAACACCCTCTCCTTATATACAAAATTGTCATATACGAGTATAAGTGGTCATCATTTTGCAGTCTTTACCGTTCAATTGGCCTGTCTCTTCCTACAGCAGTAACACCAGCTTTAATTATTATAGCTTTATGATATGTTTTGCTATCTAGTGAAAAAAGTGCTTCATTATACTTAAAGAACATTTTTAGTTTTTCTTCTTATGCATTATTCTAAATGAACTATAAAAATATTTAGTCAAGTTCTAAAAATTTTTCTGGACTTTCACTTGAATTAATACATATATTTAAGGAGAATTAACTTTTGCCCTCTGTGGTGGATTGCGACGTATTAACCTGGGTCAGTCAAACCATGTTTCCCAAAATTCCCCTTTTTTTATGTTTCCTGTTAAAGTGGGTCATTAGAAAGCTTTGTGGATGAGATTTAGATGGTGAAAGTAAAGCAGCAGCTATTTTGTCACTCACACATTTTATTGCCAATCTGTCCACTCAGTTTGTTTTTGTAAGACAACAGCTGAACCTGCAACTGCTCCACTTTCTCCTGGATCCTCTTTCGCTTCTCTGACTCCTGAGCCAGGTGTGTGTGGCTCCTGGGCCATGACCAAGGCCCTACTTTCTACAGGATCCCATGCCATCAAGATCTGAAATGGACCGGACTAGAATAAGGTAAACAAAGTACTTAAGAACCAAAATTAAGGGGGCACTCATTCTCAGATTTATGGAAGTACCACCCTGTAATTGCATAAACTTGAGAGTGCATGCCTACTTAACTTTATACTCAAGGAGCACCCTAGTACTAGCACTATATGATGCATTAAGGACTGATCCAGATTTTGCTTAGTCCCCATGGGCTCCTGATTTTGTCTGTGGGTTCTAGCTTTCTCTTGCTCTTATGTTCATGCTCCAGTGGCACACACAAAGATAATCACTTTGCAGAAATAGTTAGTGCCCACAATCACATAATGGCAAATCCCTATAACAAATTTCTACACACACAAAATCCAGGAAAATGTTTGAACTAATTATGGAAGGCAAAGTTGAACAACATAATGTATACAAAAATGCTCTTAAGAATCAGTAATAGAAAAATAGATGACCAAGGACATAACAAACCAATAATTCACAAAAAAAATGAAAAATGAAAAAGTAATATTTTAAGCTTCACTATTAATCAAAGAATGAATATCAATCACAGCAATCAAGTATCATTTTTCACTCATCAGATTGTCAATTCTATTTCCTCCTCCCTCAATACTATTGAATCCTTTGACTTACATTATATAAATCAATAAAACTCACCCTTCGATATTGTTGTAGTCATCCTACAAAACTCCATTTGCTCCTTTTAACTTACTAAATATTTTACCTTTTGGTTCACCATCTCTTCTACTTTTAATTCTGTCATGATTTTTGATGTCTCACAAAATTGTCTGTTCAATACACTCGACTCTCGGTTCATAGAAATCTTCACTATCAAGAATCTTGCCCTCCACCTCAACTCAGCCACTCTTTCCCATGCTCATACTCTGTGTTATCATTAGGCACTGTGCCGTATCAGAAATCTTTATGCCAAGTATTCCACTATCATTATCATTAAAGAAGTGGTCAATCAGATGAGTAGGATTGTAGAAGCAACAGTTTAAAAACATAAGTAATGACCTCATGACAGCAGTATTTTCCTACTACAGATTTTCATTTACAACAATCTGACATACATCTTAGCTCCCACATTTTAGTCTCTAATACCTTTTCCATCCGAAGGAATGCAGTAAGTATTAAAGTGGCTGAATTCATGTCTTGGGTCAGTATAAGGCCAGATGGACCTATATAAATTATTGTTTCCAAAAATCAAGAACACTTTTTAAAAAGTGCTTAATCTACAAAGGAGCGACTTAAAGTTGCTCTTGAGGACTGGTATCACAATTTAATACCAAAATATGATAAGCGTTTGGAGCAAGTTGAATCGGTGAAAAGCCATTAGTCTATAATGAATTCAAAAAGGGAAAAGTTAATATAGATTTTTTTATTGTTCTTATGATAGAGAGTTTTCAAGCATAGAACATGGTCACTTTTTAAACTTAATTTTAAATCTGGGGCCTTTGTTTTTTCTATATTTATATGACTGCTTAAGAAATGCATTATTAAAACCTGAAATTGCGAGCATTTGGTCAATGTGACTTACAAAAATGGCAATTTTATATGGTTCGGACAATACATACATATTTTTGTTAATATCTATATGTGTAAGAAAAGGAGGAGGAGTATAAGCAGACAACTGCAAATGGCACAAATTATACAAAGAATTGTAAAGAATGACTTGCTGTAAGAGTCGCCCAAAATAACCAGTTAGAAAAAGGGGGAAACAGTGAGAGGTCAAATAATAAATTAGCCCAATGTGCTAAAGGACAAAATGACCTCTTATCACTTGGATGGCCCTACTGTTTATAATGAAATAGTACGACTGCCCAGCAAAATAAACTGTGAATCAAGGAAGAGTATCTGCAACAGACACTTGATGGGAGTGAAGAGAGAAGCATCCTCAGATGGTAAACAGAGATCTGGTTTTGAGTGTCCCATACAAATAGCAACTAAACATTGACTAAAAAGGCTTTGATTTTGAGGTAACAACCAGGTCCTTGTACGAGAATGGCTCTGCCATAATGTTTTGTGACCTTGCATCTCTCCATATAAGTCATATAGCCAAGGTTTGATTGCAGTCTGACCAGTCTTGGTGAAATGTTCTGTAATTTCTCATACAGCAAGGGGAAATAAGGCTGGTGAGGAGCCACAGGGGACAGTTTTTTTATCCCTATATCGTGGGAGACTGCCACAAGGCTGTTTCTCATCCATCTCTATAGTTCCAGTTGAGCACAGCACTTTGATCTTGACCCTCCCTTTGGGTACAGCTGCAGACTTCTGTGTAGGACCATAAAACTCCTTGGCTACAATTTAGAGTTGGCTCCTCTACAACAGAGCAGCCCACCACTTATATTGTATGTCATCTAGACTCTGATTTGGTGCCATCTTGTGGTACTAAGGACACAGGGTGCCAACACCATCCTGCTTGCTTTTGCTGTCCGGATCCATGTGGGCTCACTGTATTATTACCAGCTGAAGCTATGGAGGTGTGTAGCAAGCCAAGCTAACAGGTGCAGTGATAATACTTCTTGTCCTGTTAGTCACAGCGCTGCTGCTTTGGGAGTGCTTGACTGCTTAACAGTCCTCTGGCCCAACCAAAATTCATTGTTCGGTAGCTCAGAAACAACATCTCAGCTTGTCTAAAACATTATCTAACCTTTGTTTTGGATCTATCATGATTAAAGATACCTTGAAGAGATAGAGAAAGAAGTACAAAGATAAGAACAGAAAGAAGCAAACTCATAATTTTCTACTTTAAAACAGTATGAATTAAATAATAAATGTTTATTATTGTAATAATTTGTGTATATGTTTGAAGTAGAAGTAGATCTTTAGAAACTCTGATATATTAAATCATGTATTTTTTCTAATATTTAGGAGATTTGTGTTCGTTTATAATTAACATCCAAGTGTTTAAAAGAAATTTATAACATTAATACATTTTGATTTATTAATAATTTAAGCCTTGAAAGCAGATGCAACCACACAGGAAGAAGGTAGATGAGGAAGAGAGGTCCCAGCCCTATGCCTTGAGTTACTCCAACAGTAAGAGGTCAGGGAGATGAGAAGAAACAAGCAAAAGAGGCTGAGAGGCAGCAGCAAAAGAGAAATGAAAAAAATGTTTCCTAGAAAAAAAGTATGTAAAGAGAGAACAAAGCCCTTCAGATGTTCAAGAGTTTGCAGGAGAAAAGGAATTGGAGATCACAAGGACAGGCAACCATTTCAAGGAGTTTTTGTTATTAAGGGTAAAGGAGACATGAACAGGGGGCTGGAGACCAAGAAAGAGTTGATTTTTCTTTAAGATAACCAAAATAGTTGGAATGTCCAATAGAGAGAAGAAAATTGGTATTGCAGAAGAGAAAAAAGGAGAACAGCTAGGGCTGCTAAGTG
The DNA here is from genome assembly GCA_004026885.1 of Lyroderma lyra. Taxonomy (NCBI): domain Eukaryota; kingdom Metazoa; phylum Chordata; class Mammalia; order Chiroptera; family Megadermatidae; genus Lyroderma; species Lyroderma lyra. The sequence continues at coordinate 32,981 of PVJL010005581.1, forward strand.
CGAAGAGCACCCAAATGTGGCAGCACGTCCACAGTGACAGCAGCCAGGGCCGAGAACATGGGCGCAGACACACCTCATCTGTGCTCATAGAAGTCCCACATAATACCTCAATTGTCCTGCACTCAAAACAAAGTTGTCATTTATGACATCTTCAAACTCTGACACCTGATGTATTGGCCAGGAATCTCAAGATAAAGACAAGGGATTTCCCTTGGGGAACGTAATACTCACAGCGTTCGAGGTTCCTGGTGTATCTGGGCAGATGGCTCTAGGCCTTGGCTTATGCAAGAATTGAAAGATGGATTATTTATTTATTTATCTGTTTATTTATTTATCTATTTATTTATTTATTTATTTTTTACCATGAGAGCTCACTGAAGTTTAAGGTGGCTTTTCCACAGTAAGTGGCCATTTTTCATTTTTGGACTGTAATCCAAAATGTATGAGAGTGTATCTAAATTCTGGAAAAAGCATATTCATTAAACTCACCCCAGCCCCTCCTATGAACAGAATAGACACTATGCCTTGTTAGTCCTATTAGGGTACTCAAAGTTCTGTCCAGTTAGTGGCCTCACTGAAAGGAAGCTGCACTACCCTGATCAATTGTTGAACTTCTCCTCCAGGGAAACGGATCTCGGTTAACTATGAGCTTCATGATTAAGTCCAAAGTGTCAAGAGGAATGAATCTGTGAAACACTCTTGGTGAAGGGCACATTTACATTTTCCTTTCCTGATATTTCTTTCCATGTAGAAGGACATAATACTCCTGACTCCTCTCTATTCCCTCACCCTCTCGTCCCATAGAGGGATGAAAGGCCTTATCGAACTGGTGACTTCGTAGGGAAAATAATCAGACCTGCAAAGCCCAGTTCCTTCCCCTTTAATTTCTCCGCAAGCCAGCGGCCAGCAGAGCACACGTAATCTAGGGTATTCGAGGACATGTGGTAAGACTACAAATAAAGTTCTTGCCCTCCGGTGGTTTAGTGCTACCTGTGAAGAAGAAGACAAATCTGCCAAATTCTGGGGTTCACATTCGGAAAGCCCAATATCCTACAAATAGAGGCAACCTACTCCAGTGTTAATTCTATCAGTAGTAAAGATGATACTGATCTTTCATATGCTCTACTCCTTGTCTATCTTCAATATTAATAGTTCCAAATTCAGGTTAAGAGAAGGAGTGCCATCTGATAGACTCCTTTAAATTCTCAACAACGATTTCCCTCATAAAAGCTTAGTACAAAGACTATGGCTAATCTGATTGAGGAAGATTTAGGTATGAGTATATTTGAAAGTAGGAGAATTCTATTTTCATTACTTCTATTAACATATTAATCCTGAAGTATTTGTTTATGTATAAATCTATTTGACTATTACTGCCAAGTGTTTAAAATTAGTCCACAAAAAATGGACTACGGACAAAATAGAATTAACAGAGGTTGCAGAAAAACACAAAATGATTTAGCCTTACAATTTTATTACTATTACTAAGTGTAAGTATATTTCCTTCCGCATATTTTAAATTATTTTAGCACCATTAATCTCTAGGATCTATTTGCATGGATGATTATACATTAAAATTAAAGCCTGCAACATAAGATTGGAAATTTTTAATCTGCTAGGCAAAGAATGGAGTTGTTTGGCATCGCATACAAGTAAAAAAAAATGGCAGCTGTTTAATGAGGTTTTGCTAATTTTCAAAATAATGAAATGTCAAACTGGTACCCACATATCAAAAAAACTCTGTTTTAATTGCAGTAATATCATACACCAACATCAATGACAGTTTCATAAATATGACTTCTTTATGTGGACCCTTCCAGTCTGTCACAATTTAGTGGTTTCATTAATGAAAAATTAAGTAAAATGTTATTTATAAATGCAAATGAGCCTCTAAAAATAAGCTTTTCTGAAAATAAATTTTACACATTTTCTGACAAAAGTTGTATTAGTCATTTGTGTTCACTAAGTAGGTTCTAATACCTAAAAATTTATAATTTAGGCTTCACTTGACATAACTTGAGTTCAAATTTTAATGCCTTTTCCTTTTGTTCATCTCTTTCTCTCTCTCACATACACACACACTAACAACTGATGAGACATCTCGGAAATACACAAGAATATGAGGCAGTGAACAGTACTTACTTGTCATGTAATCCACTACTATTTGTCATGTAACACCACTACTCTTTCAATTTGGTTGTCCACCTGTCCTAAGAGTTGAGTTGTAATGGATTCAGGTTACAAATCCCTGAGTTCTAAAGATACTAATCATGCTAAACTTTCATCACAAACACATATAATCCATCTCCATTAGGGAGAGTAATACATGCTGTCAGCAGTGGTAAATGTCGACAATCTGCACTCAAGAACTCAATCAGGAAGTTTCAGTGAAGCCAATTTCTCAAAATTCTTCAATCTTGAGTATGTGCATATTGTTTGACCCAGCAGTTCTACTTGTAGGAAATGATCCAATAGTAAAACTTACAGATAGGTGATTGATAGATGATGGATAGATGGATAGATGGATAGATGGATAGATAGATGGATAGATATACGTAGATATGTAGATATAGATATGCATATACATATTAATGTTGATATATAGATATATATCTAAGTATATTCATTGTAGCATTGTTTGAGATATTGAAGAGCTAGGAGGAGGGAAAGCTAAACGTCTATCAATGAAGAAGTAATTAAGTAAATTATTATTACTATGGAACCATTAAAAAGGATAAGGTAAATACTTTTTGTACTGATATGTAAAGCTCTCCAAGACACATTGTTAGGTAAAAATAAACAAGGTAGAGAATAACAGGTATAGTATGATATGGCTTCTTTAAAATAAATGTGCTAGTGTACATGTGTATACATGCCTAGGAAAGGAAACCAAATATTTGGCATTGATTATCTCTTGAGAAAAGAGAAAAACTGGGAAGAAAAGTGAGTAAAGGGAAATATTCTCATTTTCAAAACATGAGAGCTGTTCGAAAAGTATTCCGCCATATAATATGAAAAATAGAGGCATTTATGGCTGGATTGTTTTTCTAGCCAGCCCTCATATTCTGTATTATTTGAATATTTTATAATCACAATCAATTCTTATATTACTTGTGTAATAAAAAGACAAAGAATTAGGGGGGTTCCCTGGTGGTGTAGTGGCTAGGCTTCAGTGCTCTCACCACTGTGGCCTGAGTTCAATCCCCGCTCAGGGAACCAACCAAAAACAAACAAACAAACAAACAAAAACAAAGGACAAAACAAAGAATTTAGTTATAATACTAGAACATTACTTATCATATCCCAGAGTCATTAAAGGATATATGTATTTCTGTGATACACACACACACACACACACACACACACACACACACAGATGAGGGTCTGTCTGGAAAGTATGCAGCCACGTAATATGAAAAATAGAGGCATTTATGGCTGGGTTTTTCAGGCAAGCCCTCGTATATAACATTTTATATAAATTTGATTATTTAATATGAGCCATAGTTATAGTTATAAACTATACTCCAAATTTCAGTTAATTTGAAAACTCTTTTTGTTGAAATCATGTGGGAATAAAAAAATGTATTTGATCCATGTAACAAACCAAGGTAATCCAGATACTGATATCAAAGAGCAAACACGCTGCTAAGTATAGAATTCCAGAACTAAAATATTCTTGAGAACAATTCATTTTCTCATTATTAGCACTTGATTTTAAGTAATAGCTTTACAGTTTCCCCATTTCTGAGTTGTTGAATGGAGGAGGTTACCTAAAATGATCAAAACTGGTGAGTCAGAAGGAAACCTCTAGCTTTGATTTGTATTTAAAAGTTAAGCACAAAGACCACTTTATCAGCATTCACCATGTCACTCTATGATTTGTGCATGGCATTGTGTAGTATGAAACCTGAATTTATTACTTCAGCACCTGTGGTGTGGAAGGAGCAGATAAGAATTATTTCCTTTCATTATTTTTTTGTTAATATGCCTAATTCAAATGAGAAACACTGAATCTACATTTCACTGTTGCTTAATGAAGAAGGCTGAATCTGAACATGTTTTTAAAAATTAATTAACCTTTAATATTGTGATTATAGACATAAATGGCTATAAAGTAGCAATAAAAATGCAATTAAAGACCCATAAATCTAGAAGGGTGGGCACTAACCAGCGTGGCACTTTGCTCAACCTCTCTCAGTCACACCTGAGTGGTTCATCCACTAAACAAGATCTGCTGGCATGTTGATAAGTCCTTTTCCCATTTGGTTCTTCTCATACCACAACACCATGGAAGAGCTATTGTCCTCCAAAGATGCTTCAGCAATGTCCTGAAGTCGGTTATGAAGACTTTGCAGCCAGAAGGCCTCCATGGTCTCCACTTATAGCATTGGGCCAGACACAACTTAAGACTGATGTTCCACCATATATCATTGTACTCAAGGTGCTGTCAATTGTAAGACACACCAGTATTTATGTTCCACTAAGAAAGATTCAAACACTGCTATTGAACTATGGCACCATGCCTTCCTAAGACATAGAATCTTATTGAGAGACCACTTCTCCCCTTCTTCTGGCATGGATTTTTAAATTAGTTATTTATTCAGAAGAAAAATAAGCAAAATAATTTGATTAAGGTACCTCTAATATATTTTAATATACAGAGTTTGCCTTGTCTGAACAGACCCACCTTTAACATTGGTAGGGTCCACAAAAATGGAGGCCAAAATGTCGTATTTCTAAGTAGTTGGGAATTATAAAGTAAACTACACTGATATTCCAGACCCTATGCCCACCTGTGTTTCTGAGGGATTATTCTCATTACTCAGACCAAGTTTGAGTCCTGCAAACTAGAATAATTATTAGGCTAGGTCAGGGCAGAAGCTGGACCTAGAATTCCAGGTAGCTAGAACAGGAGACTTGCAATTTAAATATGGTGCTCAGGGTAATTCTCATTGAAAAGGTAACATTTAAGCAAAAATATCAAGAAGATGAGGAAATAATATCTGGTGGAAGAGCATATAAGGAAGAAGGGACAGCTCATAAAAATATTCTAAGGAGACAGCATGTCTGGCATGTTCTAGAACAGCAAAGAGGCTGAAGTGTCTGTAGTACAGTGTGCAAACAGAAAGAGTAGATAAGGTCATAGAGATAAGGGGAGAACTTTGAGACCAATGTAAGGATTTTGATTTTGACTCAGGCAAACTTGGAAGTTTCTTAACAAAACTAGGATCTGTTTCAGAATTTTAAAAGATTAGTCAGCTGCAGTGTGGGGAATAGATCTTGAGGACATGAGCATAAAAGGAGGAAGATCAATAAAGAACCTAGTACAGAAGTCCAGTAAGACAGGGTGGTGTAGCACCACCGTTCAGCAGGAGAGGTTTCACTACATGAAGAAACAGAGCCTTAGGAGGCAGAGAAGACTTGTCCTCCAGGCCACCTTTAGAAGCTGAGCTCTTTACTTCCCACTGAGACTCCTTTACAGTCAAATTATCTAATGACGTCAGTACGAATGATGCCTGGAAAACGGCAGATCATTTCATAAGAGGAGGCTTCAAATCGTTAACAAGAAAAGAGCTTTTAGAGCCAAATGTCTAGTCTTACTCATCTTTCAAAGTTCATATCAGGTTCCAAGAGTTACTCTGCCTCTTCCTTGAAATCTAATTACAATATTAGATGCCAAATGGTTTCTCTCATAACTCTGTGTAGGTTTTTTATGATTCTTCAACTGTATTGTGAATCCTTGAGAGAAGGAAACAGGATCACATCTATATCCATTTCCTGGAATAAATTAAGGTATTGATATTTTAAAATATTAATGGATAGATTTTCATTAACAGCCCAATTTTGAAAGTGGTCTGTAAATAATGTAAATGCAAAGTTATTTTAAAATTCTGATACAGAAGGGAGAGAAGATAACATGTATGCACTATATACAAGGGCTGTCTGGAAAGTATCCAGCCATACAATATGAAAAATAGAGGCATTTATGGCTGGATTTTTTTCTGAACAGGCTTTGTATATAAACCTTGACAATAATAAAATGTGACACTTAAATAATGAATTTATTATGAAAGCAAAATTCCTTATGTTCATATAGCACACTAATGTTTACTTAGTCCCTTCACTCAAATGATTTCACTTGATCATTTAAGTGCCCAACTTTTATTCTCAAGTTGCTACTTTCTTGAAAAGACCAAAATTATCAAATATTGTTTGCTGAAGGACGCATAATGTATCAAGGGAAAAATCAATCCAAAGTTAAATTTAAATTTAAATTTAAACCTTACAGGTTTCTATTTTAGAAGAACAGAAAAGGTGGGGGGGAGAGGGAATTAATTCCATACATTCTGAAAGTAGTATTAGGTCTATGGTAGACATTGCTACTTTCCTCAAATATGTCCCATGCACTAATCCACACACACTCCTTCTCACAGGTGAATTAAGCACATTCTTAAGGCTGACCTCACTGTCTTCTTTTAGTACCTTGTCGATTGATGCGGGTTTGAAATGTCATCTACTAACTAGTATATCCTTTTTTTCTCAACCAAAGACCATTAATCATGCTCATCTCCATGCAACATTACACAGAGTCATATTAACTTCTCTGCATGCCTGTAGCTCCCATTCCTCTCAGAATTACTCCATCTAGGTTCTCAACCTTTCTTCAGATTTCACCATGCATTTCTTCCATCAAACTCTAAATACCTTAATATAGTTCCCTCTCTGTTATCTGTGCTAATGGCACACCAGGGTAAGTGAGAGCCACAGAAAAATTGTAACTACAATTTAGCCTTTGATCCTCCCTTAACTGCCCTTTATATGAGTTGCTAATGAGCAGTGAAGTTGACAGATTGAAATGTCACCTCTTTCTGCCCTCTAATACAAGTGTTAATGAAAATGAATATGACAGGGGCTGAAAGGACATTAGAAAAAGAAAAGTAAGGGCCTGCCTGACCTATAGGACAGTCAACTCTCCTTCATAATTGAGTTTATTTTAGCTATTTCTTTTACAAATTATCCTGTGAGTTGGCGGTGAATATTGCACTCTTCTTATTTCTGACTTTGTGTCCAAGTAAGTCATTGAGTACTTCCAAGTCACAGATTTTCTATCTATTCGGGTCAGCCAACTAAAATATTCATGGCAATTTCATAACTCAAAAGTATAGGACATAGCTTTCTATATCAGATTTGTTCTCTTTCAATTTCTCACTAATAAACCCATAAAAAGTCAGAAAAGGATTACAAGTCATAACAGAAAATCATTACCCAAAGCCATCTTACTGCCAGGAAATGAGAGGATTTTTCTAACTGCATAATCAATGAAGCTGACTTCAGAATTCCAAAACATGGCTTGTGTGTATTTTGTTGCCATGAATGGGACATATGAGGGCTGTTCAGGAGACACCCAGCCATAAATGTCTCTACGTTATGTATTACATGGCTGGATATTTTCCAGACAGCCCTCACACTTAATAAGCCTAAAACAAATAGAGAAAAGGGTTGCACTCTCATAACTGCCTATATCCCTCACAAAGATCCAGAGGTCCTAGCAACATAAAACTCAGCAGCCACCTATCCAGAACAGGATGCTTTTGGAAACAACCCCTCTCTCCAATGCCTGTTTTCCTACTTCTCTTCTGTAATTTCTGGAAACCACCACAATAGGAAATAAGAGGTGACGAGACCTCCCAATGATACAGCACCATGGGAGAAATCCAGCATTTTACTTGTTAGAGTCATAACAATGACAAACTATAGAAGTGGAAAGAGTCTTACACTAAAATAGAAAGTTGCAGTGCCCCTTTCACAGGAAAACACTCCTAAATCCAACAAGCCACCCATAAGAGATGCCTGCTAGAGGGTGGAAATTTGAAAAGAAGCTTTCAAGTATCAGCTTGTCTTCCATTTGAAGATCCTAGAAGGGGATTTTCAGAACGCGCAAGGGGTCAGGGAGCCAGAAAAAGTAAGAATCACTTACCCTTCCTAATGCAAATTATCAGGATTAGAGATACCTCATATTACTCCAGAGCACGTAAATGGCAAGAGAATAATAGGGAATCCTGAAAATGTAGAGCAGCAGAAAAAATGGAAGGTCAACTTGAAAGCTTATCAAAAATTTTTAAATAATTAATTACAGTAATCAGAATATAGTATAAGATTTTGTGATTTCTCTGAAACAAGAGAAGTCATGAAAAAAAGAACATGTACAAAAAATGACAATACAGTAAGTTATAAAGACAATATCCTGAGATAAAAAGGAATCTGACTGAGATAAAGAAAGATTAAAAATAATAAAAATGCAAAATGAGGAAGAAGATGATACTAAGTAGAGCAGACAACAGAGATCCAGACCCCAAATGATAGAATTCCTAAAACAAGAGTTTAGGTGATTGAAAGAAACAGCAGGAAAAGCTAAAATGAAAGAAAGAATCCCCGACACAGAAAAACATTAACTAAACATGTCAACTGAAATGATTCATGTTATTCCCTGAAAAATTTATGAGAATTGACCTCTATTTAGACACATGTATTATTTAATTTTTTAAATAAAACATTTCCAATATACAAAAAACAAACCAGTTGTCCATTTTTTCCTTTTCTATTTTTTAAAGATGTTATGAAATGTTTATTTACATCTTTCAAATTTTACCTGAAAGCCACTTATATCTTTAAATGACAGTTTTCTTTTAAAATTATGTATTCAAATAATAAATAAGTCCATTGCCCATTGATGGGAACCCATTGTCTTGCCTATGCAAATGTGTGTTCATACTGAGCAGTGACAATAGCTAAATTGTTCAGCATATTGCATAATGAAAATTGAGTTTCTGGGTCATCCTAAGTGGGAGAAATGAAGAAATTCATGGAACAGAAAGAAGAATGATGTGAAGGGAGACAGAATTATAGGCCCAAGGAAACATGATGGCAAAGAAAGCAAGCTAGTGACAATTCTAGTAAACTGATGTGAAACCAGTATCTTAGAATATGGGCTAGAAAGGGTGCCAATTATCATTCTGCTGAGGGTTCACATCTGCTCAGATCCAGTTCTGGTTGGACTGACCTAAAAATAATTGAAATGGTCTTCCCAGGGCATTGTATGGACACCTGTGATGGGGTGAGGTGAACATTTCCTATAAATGTTCGTGATCAGTGGAGTTCCCCGGTGGTGTAGTGGCTAAGGCTTCGGCGCTGTCAATGCTGCGGCCTCGGTTCAATTCCTAGCCAGGGAGCTAGGAATTAAAAAAAAAAAAGAAAAGAAAGAAAAAAATGTTTATGATCAGTAATTCCATTTTGATTGATAGAGCAGTAACAGATTTTTAAATTCATAGCCTATAGTAGATTTGCATCTCAGACACTGTAGTGTCTCTAGATGTTTGATTTGGGTCTTTTTAAATATCTTCTATGTCTCTACTCCACTTTTAAACACATGAAATACAAATATTATAACTTTTCATGTTCTTATTGGCTAATTGTAACACTTGTGTCAAGTCTGGTTTGGCTTTACATGATTGATTATTCTCCTCAATATGTGTCATATATTCAAAACATATAGCACTGTTTTGCATTCTGGCGATTTTTACTGGATGTTAGAAATAATGGATCTTACCTTGTTGAATGTTGAATATTCTCATATTCTTATAAATATTCTTGAGCTTTGTTCTAGGACATAGTTTATTTAACTGAAACAGTTTGATCCTCTCAGATCTTGCTTTTCAACTTTGTGAGGTGGGACTAGAGCAGCCTTTAATGTAGCTCTAATTTTACTCCACTAGTGAAGAAAAACCCTTCTGAGTACTTTAATATCCTCTGATTTATGAGTTTTTCTCACTCCAGTTGGTGGGAAAAGAAATTATTCTTGGCCCTGTGTAATCTCCAAGGATTATTTCTTTGATTCTTCTCAGGTACTTTGTCCCCAAGCCTTGAGGTTTCCTCACAGTATAGACTGATCAGTACTCAGCTGAAGAGCTCCAGAGCTCTTCATCTGTGCCATTCATTCTCCAGTGCCCTGCAAATGAGGGGCACCTTGGACCCCAGCTCCCGGTCCCATAGATCCTGCCAGGCTCCACCTGGGTTTTCCCTCCCTGCACCATGGCCTGGAAAGTAAGTGGTGGCAGTCATACCCTGCTTGTTTCCTATCTCTTTGTGATTGCTGTTCTTCATTACTCGATGCACAATGGCTTGAAAACGATTGTTGCATATTTTGCTCAGTTTTTCAGTTGTTTCAGGGGTGAGGGTAAATCCAGTCCCTGTTACTATGAGATCTTGGTCAGAGGTAGGAGTCCTTGCAATGGTTAAATGCTACATTTAAAGCAGTTTTATTTTGAGTTAAAAAGTTTTTTAAAATATAATTATCAACATTCTTTCAAGTTTCATATCTTTAAAATACAGTTTAATTACTTTCCCATTCATATTAAAAATATAAGAAATAGGTGTCAGTCACCATTATTATTTAATTTCAAATTATTTTTACATAAATATCAATTCAGGGACATTAACTTTCATTCTGATAAGTACAAAAAAATATGCTTATCCCATTCTCACTATCTGAAAATGTTCCACTCAAATATATTTCAAACCCCATGGAGATAATGAAGGGGTGCTATCAGAATTTTGAAATTGGTGTGCTCGGTCTTTGTGCCTTGACCACAGCCTTCACCACAGCAATATCAATTTCATTTACCTTGAAGATAAGCTGTCACTTGGTTTTGGATGCTTGCTTCTACCATGAGTAAAAATTAGAGTGTTCCTATTCTTTTTCAAGGCTGTTAGATTAAACGGGCTACAACTATCAGCAAGGGACAACTTCAAAGCAATGCCAACAAATAACGTTCCAAATTCACCAACAATTGAAACATTCCACGTATCCCCACTTTCCTGAGTCCAGTATGTGCTGGCCTTAGAAATACGTATGTGTTCTGTCCCTGAAAAAGGCCAGATGTGCTTAATGGTAGTATGAGATTTAAGAGTAAGAAATCCTTAGGCAAATAGTGGTCCTTAATGATGCTTACTTACCTATGTACTCTTTTCAATAAGTGCAGGGTGTGTGGCATGAGTATCAGAACTGTGTCCAAACCCAAAATTCTATTTTTGTGTCTATTGTGACCTTATGGACTTCACATCTTACTTGAGAGTTCAGAGGTAATCAAAGCTTTGAAAGGAAAATCCATTTATTAGCCAATGAGTACCATTAGAATTAAATTATTGAAGATTATTGAAAATAGAACACTATAAATACATATTATTCTCATTATTCAACTAAATTTCTGCTTTCTATATTGTTTGAATCATAGACTTTGAAGTAATATTTAATTCTGCAATAAACACTGGCTAATTGGTGACTGGATCTCTTCCTTGGTAACTATTAAAAGAACAAACAACAAAACTAACTTGTCTGATTCTTTAAAATAGGTTCTGCTTAATGTATCTGCTTACACTCTAGACTTAATGTTGTATATCTAATACAATCTGCATCTTTGGATGGAGTAAGTTATTAGCTCACAGAATAAGCAAACAAGGAAGCAAGATGAAAATTAGTAGTGTTTTAAAATTCAAGAAATCGCGTTTGATGCATGCTTTTAAAAAAAGCATATGGAAAAAATGAATCCTTTTTCTGAAAAGAAAAGAATGGTATTGGAATCTATTAACCAAGGCATCTCATCTGGTAAATTTCCACCAGAGGTTCCTCCCGGCTGGAGAGGACCAAGCCCTCCGGACACGGGACATGTGCTCTGCCCCCACCCCACGCCCACTGTCTCTCCCTCTAGTCTCCAGAAGTCTGAGCTGATACAGCCCCCACCCCCTCTTCTGGCTGAATGGGCTAGTGCCCAACTTGTCTTCTCATCCAGCTGTTTCTAGATGGGAAGAAACAAAATCCAGCTGTTTCTGAGCTGGCTTTATGCACATTCTCAAATCAGTATATTGTAAGATGTTGAATGACACATTCAGGGATCCTTAAAACCCTTCAAAATAGAATAAATGTTTTCAAATGATTCATAGTTCTCAGAACGTCCTTTGGCACCTGTCGACACAACTTCTCCAGACACAGAGATGAGCAACATAGTTCATGGTTTTGTTATTTCGTAAATAAAGCCAGGAAAGAGTTCAGGCCCATCACTACGGACTTGGATGAGGAAAGGCTGAGCTGGGCTTTGATGGATGGACAGAGAGTGAGAAAGTGCCTCTAGAAAAACACCAGCACAGTCTTCTTTCCTATCTTTGAAGTGTCCCGGCTTTTCTTGGGGGACTTTCTGACCCCAAAGAATAAACCTTTGATTTTCATCCTCCCACCAGTCTGCTCTCCTCACCTTAACTCTCCACAGTAGTCCCTTGAACGTGGACACGCTCGATGATCACACTCCGGACACGCATATGGGTCAAATACATATGGAGGCGGGAGTAGTAGTAATAATACCTGCAGCGGTTTCATACACATTCATTCTCACATTTGATCTTTCAGCAATTCTGAGAGACAAACAGAGTGGATATTTTTATTTCCTTTCTACTTATGAAGAAAATGAAATCTCCAAGAGGTGAAGAGACGGATCCAAAACTGTTTAGTGCCAGAAGAAATACATTTTATTTAAATGTATGTAAATATATGCTACTGGGTGAGACTTCCATATAAACAAACAAATTGGATAATTTAAATTTTTTGCATCTTCTAACAACAGCATAATGGGCTAGGTAGTTACTTCGTGAGCAATGTTGTAGAGAAAGATGAGCATTTAAGTGGCATTATAATTACCATAAAACTCTCTAAAGATCCCCAGATTTCCCATCTGCAAACCACACTGGAGGAGATGGCACTTTGATGTGGATGACTCTGAATACTAATGTAGTTATTGTTCTCTCCCGGGTACATCCTGGGACCCACCAACGCAGTGTGGAGATGCTGGGAGGCTGTGTGAGCCTCACACTCCTGCTGTCTTTGAAGGGCAGATTTAAGGTCATGATATTCACCACCAGGCTGGCAGTGCTTCTCTTCTCACCCTGCAGGGCTCCACACTGTCATCTGTCAAGAGCTTCCTCCAAATCTCAATGCAGATGAAATTTGCCCAGACCATGTGTGACAGCGATTTGAAAATGGCAATATGCATGGAACAAATTTTAGCTCATTCGCGCACAAGGCATTTATTGAGCACCTACCATCTTCTGCACAAGATGCTGACAGACAGTTGATTTAAGGCTTTGGATAATGAAGCATTTAAAATAAAATTTAATATCCCCCAAAGTTAATATCTGTACACTGTCAAAGTGGAAAGTGGAAAACATGTTTCAGTGTGATTTTTTTAATTTATACTATTAGAAAATAATATCTTCCAAAGTAGAAACGATAACTGCTACATTCTCTTTATTTTTTCTCAGCACTTAATGCAATAAAACAAAACAAATGCTATTAATTGATTCAATACAAGTCAGCATGCTTAAATGAAAGGAGAATTGATTTGGATTGGTGCCTATGCCTATTTATTCCCTTCCCAAAAAAGCAGTTAATTTCCTGCCACAAGTGACAAAAAAAAATATTGTGTAGGAAAATTGAATAAAATTTAAAATGCCTCTTTACATCCTTATTTGGCTATCTATTAACATAAATAATAATTGACATGTGGTGACCAGTCATTTTACTCCAAATATGCTCATATGTAATGTTAAGTGTAAACTAAAAGCATTGTGCTTAAATGACTAAAATATTTTTTTCAAATCTAGTTATTGTACTTCAGAAATTACTTAAAGGGAATTTTGCCTAATGTTTTTGAAATCATCAATAAATCCTCAATGATTACTTCTTCATTGAAATAACTTGGTTTTTTTCCCCCTTGACCACATAGAAAGGAGACCCTCTATTCTATGTGTTAAACAAAACCTCTTCACATTGACTGGCATTTATGCCTAGAAGCCCAATTCCCTAAACATCCTCGTCTAATAAAAGGGACCTCACCACATGTCCTTAATTCACTTTATAGTATTTTAAAAACTGAGGAGTAGACAAATCCAAAACGTAGAATATTCTGTAAGACTCTTCAAGAAAGTCCATGATTTTAAAATGAACAAAAGGCAGCAGTGGACTGTTCCAGATTAAAAGAGATAAAAGCAACACAAATGCAATACATGAAGTTTCATTAGATACAGGATGGGGCAGGGGGTATACAATAAGACATTGTGGGGACAATTAGGAAAATTTAAGTGCATTTTCAATTATGTGGAATTATCCTTAATTTCCTTAGGTGAAAGAAATATGGTATTAATTATATTATTCCTTCAACTTTATTGTACATTTAAAAAACTTCAAAATAAAAAAATTTGAGGGAATAGGAAACCAAGAAGGCAGGCGTAAGTATGAGAGAGGAGGTGCTCTACTCTGCACTTGGGTCTCCACCATGAGCACCTGAACAGGGTTTACCCAGGTGTTAAATGTCTATCTACTGCTAACAAGAAAAGCATTGAGGGAGTTCCCTGGTGGTGTAGTGGCTTAAGGCTTCGGTGCTGGCGCTGTCAGCGCTGCAGCCTGGGTTCGATTCCCAGTCAGGGAGCTACCCACATACAAAAAAAAAAAGAAAGAAAAGAAAAGCGTTAACATCAAGCTTTGCTACTGCTTGTCTTTCATTAGTAGCAACACTATTGAATATTTCATAGTCCAAAAATGTGCATTCATTCATTTACCCCTTCAACAAACATACACTAAATATTCACATTCTGTATGCTGGAGATGCAACAATGAATGAGGAAGGATACCTGACAACAGGCTGCTTAGAGAAAGCTATATGTTGAGGGTCCATAGAATTTATCCACACAAGCATATTTGAGACTGAAAGGGAGTATGATCATGTTGACCTTGCACAAATACACAGCCAGTTATTTCTCCAGCAAAATAAGTTTATTAAGGAAAATCAAAGAAGTGCAATTCAGAACATGCAGTCTAATGGCAAACCATGCCCAAGTCGAGAGAACCAAAGGAGAGGAATACTTTTTTATGGACTTGTGAGGGACTGTTGTAAACAAAGAGTCTGCTGGAGTAAACAGAAAGGTCAAAGTATAGTGACTTCATTGGCTGAGCTATGGCTACCTCTCATTGGCTGAGCTATTACTGAGCAAGGAGAAAGGTTTTCTTCCTTACGCTGAGTAGGTAAACTAGTATCACTTCCTATCATAGATACACAATATGTCTCTTCCTACTGAAATCAGTAGTATACTTGAGAGACAGTGCTTGAGAGTTCTCTCTTCAAGCCTCCCAACTCGATTTTAAATGAGGTTTCTTTTTATCAATCTTCACACTAACAATTAAAATTTTATCATTTAAAAAATATTGATTGAGCAACAAATTGTTTTGCTATATTAGTGGTTCTACTTCATTATTTTAGTTTTATTTAAAACAGGTTTTTAATAAAATTCCTTCAAATAATTAAATATAACATACATCCATGCACTTGAAAGAATATTTTTAAAAGATTTTGTTATATTGCCTATATGAATTATTTTAAAAGAAATAAGCAGGACAGTTATTTGAAACACATACTCATGTGTTTCTACCAGTTGCTTAGTTGCATCTGTCTCTAATATTTCACTAGTATCTTCTTGAAGAGTGTATTTTTTCACTAAGATCTTATTTTTAATTTGTTAATTAATTATAGTCTTCAACATTTTAGAGTGTATTTTTTCACTAAGATCTTATTTTTAATTTGTTCATTAATTATAGTCTTCAACATTTTAGAGTGTATTTTTTCACTAAGATCTTATTTTTAATTTGTTCATCAATTATAGTCTTCAACATTTTACTTTGGTTGTTTTAATACTTGAAATTGCTGACACCTGAAATTGATACTTCTCTATACTATTATCTTACAAAATGCTCTCTCCACAAGTACTGAGTTACCAGATAAACTCAGAGCCAATTATAGAGAATATTCTCAATTCCAATTTTTTCTAATTGAAATATGTAAATATTTCACCACAAATATTGTCACGGGCTCTGTTTTTTGCCTCTATTCAAAGCACAACTTTTTTACCATGATTTTTGCAATAATAACGAAAAAAATTGGGGGGAAAATTTTTTTATTTTTATTTTTTGAATAATAATGGAGGTTAATGGAAGGAGAAGTTTCAGGATGGACCTTGTCACCTGAACTGAATCAAGGGGTAAAGAGAGCAAAAACTAAAGAGACTGTGGCCTCTGAGAAAACATACCCTTCCCAGCAACAGAGAAAAAGGGACAATAGGTGTTTGTGGTAAGAGAGCAGAGCTCCAGATTTCAGAGGTGGAGTAGTCAGAATGGTCACTGGTTCTGGGATGTGGCCCAGAAAGGGTGTGACTGATGTAGAGTGAAAGTAAAGATTATTAAAGAACACTGCAGAAATTTTCATTATTCCTCTCTCCAGGTGTCACCTAAGTATGGGCATATCCACATATCATAAACTAGAGTAAGAAATTTATTAAATTTTTTATTATAGCCTCTTGTTTCAATTAGATAAGTTTATCCTAACTCAGGATTGACAGAGCACCTCTTGTAGATGCTAAAATTTTAATAAAGAGAAATTAGGGATCACATATTTGTGTGAACCCTGACCTCTTAAGTGGACACTGAGTTGCCACTGCCACCAAGTGGTCAGTGATGAAAACTGTATTGAGTGCTAGAATCAAGTGTCACTGCGGCATTTGTCTTTCCAAGACCCAACTTTCAAGATATGGAGGTCTACCAACTCTAGGGTAGCATTTATGTGACACTTTCTGGTGAAATATGCAATATGTCAATCCATTATATGAGAAATTACATAAAAAGTGTGGCCTGATAGGTGATCTACTCTAGCATGTTTACAATTTTGTCTTGGACAATATGGGAAAAGGTTGTTTTCAGAAATAAATACATACAGTCAACAACATCGAAAAACAGAAAAAGTAAGAATGTTTGGTGATACCATCTTTATAGAAAGACCTGAGTCTTCAGATCCTTGCATGCATGTGGATAGACATTGCACATGACAAATGACATAAATATACACAGGGAAGTGTCATGAGCATTGCCTTCTCAAATACCTTTCACCTTTTTCCTGTATAATGGAACTATTTCTACTCAATACATAAGGACACTATACCTATGAATTGCCCATTTGGAAGCCAAAGAGGTGAAAACAGAATTGAGAAACACACAGTAAACCAGTGGGCCCTCTCTAATCTCTTCTTGACTTCATTGTGGCCATCTAATAGAACTAGGTGACAAGTGAAGATTGAAAGCTAAATAGTTACCTTTACTTGTTCAACTAATTCAATTTTGAGCACTTACTGTGGGCCAGGTAGAGCTTACATTCTAATGGCCTGAGGTAGATACTATTACCCTTGAGTCACAGGTAAAGAAGCTGAAGCTCAGAAATAGAGAAAGTAATTGCTATAAGGTTTTAGGCACAAGTCTGTCCTACAACAGCACTTGTTATTTTTACAGCAGGTCAAATAACATCCTTTTCATTCAATATTGTTTCTTTATAGCATTTCCTGAAACCCCGGTGTCTTTTTGGTTCTTGGCCTTATGACTAAGCTTGAAAAAGAGCTCTCCTCTATGTGCTCAACATTTTTCAAAAATGAGAAGAAAATGGGATTAACTAGTATTTCAAGTCATTTATTCTTATTTTTTACATAAACATGGTTTCTGAGTAACTTTAATAGTAAATATTAGATAAGTGATTTTGGAAAAGCCAATGAATGTAATTAAAATTAATCAATTTAATTCACTGGTCATTTATTTAAAAATAAGTGTTCTTATACTGATGATAAAATTACTCTGAAATATGGCTGGCATCAGCAATGAAAAATGACTTTTAATCGTTTAGAAATTTGGAGCCATACTGTGTCATTGATGTAAAATGAAGAAGCCATGAGAAGGTACATGAGGACTTTCTAATAAGCAAAGATTTAAAGAGTCTAATTGATTGGTAAAGCATTGTAAACTGTTTCAAAATTTCATCTCAGGTTTCTGAATAGCAAGTCTAGGATTTACACAAACTGCCCTTATAGTTTTTAAAAATTCCAAAGCATATGTTCTATTAAGATAATATTAAGATGGGAAAGTGCAAGAATAAGGTAAGTTTGAGAAGTAATGGGTTAATGCAGTTCTTCTCAGAGCCTTCAATGTATCAATGTGGATTATGACTCTTAAAAAGAGAGTGAGGTAGTAAATGTGATAGGATGTGTTCCAAACTCTTTTGACCATTATATCAGTCATGTATTGCCACAATAATTCTGGATGACAAACCAAGCCAAACTCAGTGGCTTAAAACAACCATCATTTAGTCTCACACATCTGCATTTTGACTGAAAACAGCTCTGCATTCAGCTGCAGGTCTGTGGGTCTGGATGTTCCACACTCATTTCTCTCTCTCCTCAGCCCAGCAGGCTAGCCAGAACATGATTCTCTCAGGCAATGAATGGCAGAGGTACAAAAGAGGCAGTGAAAACTCATGACATCTCTTAAGTCCTAGTCTTAGAATTGTCATACTGTCTCTCTAATACACATTCAACTTGACAAAGCAAGTCACAAGGCCAAGCCCAAAGTAAAGGAATGATAATGCACTCTGTCCATGATGAGGGCATTGCAAGGAAGTGGGTCCAGGGAGGAGTGAAAGACTGGGATCAATAATTCAGTCTCTCATGACCATAAAACCCTTTGTTTATAGATTAGCTCTGGCACTAGTGTTCACTAGTTTTCAGAAACACTGCAGAATCTCATTGGTGTTTATGTGATGCTCGTGTTAGTGGGTACAAAATACCATCAAACAGCAGTGGACTGAGATGCAGCAGCAGCAGCCTGTGAGACGTTTTAAAACATCATCATCTGAATGGGTGTCCACTGTTACATTCCTGTAAGAGAAAGACTCTTTTGCTAATGGACTTTATGAAGTCTCCCCTATTGTTACAGCTCATTAATAATTCAACTCCTAGAGTGAATGTGGACACTATGTGTTCATTTTGGAGAGAAAGCACTTCTCCTTAGCCTCAGCCAGAATACTGTAAAGCATTTTGGAGGGAGGCAGATCATCCTATTGAAGGGGGTCATTAGGACTCAGTTCTCAGAGGCTGTGCTTTGAGTAAATGTAGCGCTGACACTGGTAGATTGTGGAGAAAAGGCCAGGGTCCTCATAAGAAAGCCATGGCAGATAAGCATAGAGATGTCCCCGAACAGTCCCTTAATAAGGAGAAATAGACACCAGCACCCAATGGGTGTGCTTGGACTCCATGAGCATACACGTGTGGAGCCCAAGGAGCCTCGTTCATATCAGCACATGTGGCCAGTTACCAGTCATTCCTTCTGTTACTGTTGTAAGACCAGAATCGATGCACCTCATCAACAATTCTTGAACCAGATGAAAGTTTCCCTGATAAGCAGAGTCAGAAGTCTTTTTCCAAAATGGAACAAAACCAGGTCAACAGCATCTCCCTTCACACACCACCAGTAACAGCGAGGTGGTTTGTCTCAAACCCAGCCCCATTTCCAGCTGAGAAAAAAGGCACAGATGTTTCAGGTGCAGAGCTTTAACTCTGAATTCTGGCTCCTCTAGTGCTCTCTAAAGCAGGTGACATCATCAAAAGAATTCACAGTTGAGTAAAAAGTGGATGGGATTCTATTTCTGGTTCAGCCTCCACTTCATTGTCTATCATTTATTTTAACTTTTATCTCAATTTCTTCATTAGTAAAATGGGATAACACCCATCCTGGGTACCTTCCAGAGTTGTTAAAAAATAAATAATACATATAATGACACTTTTATAGTATATGTAAAAGTGCCACCACAATATGAGACCACATACCCTCCTTTGACATCTATGGAAATTATCAAACATAAGTAAAAATGCAATTAAATCTCATATGGTGGATGACATTTTCCTCAAAAGCAGTCTCTAGCACAGGCCTTTTAGCTCCCAAAGCCTTGTAAGACTCAGTGCAACACATTGGGCTAGAAAAAAAATTGGTTTCTTAACTTTTACAATATGGCAACAACAAGAGACTTATTCTTCCTCATTTAGAGCACACAAATAAATAGAATTTGATCATCATCATCATTATCAATCACTAGAACAAAGGATTGAAGTGGCAAAATTATTATTGCAAAGACTCTGGCCTTTTTAAGATGAATGTCTCCAGGTAAGAAATGCAAGACTCAGCACCATTGTGTTTATTTGGAAAAGACTCAAAATCTGGTCAGGAGTAGAAAAGTTGAACAGAGAAATAAACTTCAAGAACTTAACTTGGGGAGAATATGAGGTATATGACCTCACAGTGGGCTGTATTTTTATATTATTAGGGAAATAGAAAACGCATTGTGACAAGGATATCACAGTGGCAGTTGTGATAACAGGTAAGAATCAGCCTAAGAGATAGATCAGGTGGTTATTTCTGGTTTTTTGTTTATTTGGTTTTTTCTTTTCTCAAAAATGTTACCATGAAGTTTTACCTGTCACAGGAGGAAGGCCACCATTTGGGGCTGGACTTCCTTTTTTCCTTCTGACACTCCCTTTGGAAATGGAGAGGAGGTTGGTTCGCAACCTTAGAATGAGCACGTGGGGCAGTGGGCACGCGGGACAGCGGGCACGCGGGACAGCGGGCACGCGGGACTGGGCACGCGGGATCGTGGGCACTCGGGACCGTGGGCACGCGGGACAGTGGGCACTCGGGCACCGTTCTGCGTGCACACATCCCGGCACCGGGGGCGCGGAAAGTGGGTGCGGTCGGGGGCGAGGCGGGAGTCCCGCGCGGGGGGCACCGTCGGGCGCGGGCTCCACCCGCCGCCGCTCCCGGGGGGCAGGTCCCCTGCAGGTGTCCGAACGCTGTGAGCATCTTCTCTCCAGCCCGGGCAGGTACAGGCGGCGCTTCCCTGGGGGCACCTGCGGGACGGAGCGGGACGGGTGACCCACTGGTTTCATACTCAGTAAAGAATAGGCTCATACAGGTGGGAAAAGAGGGGCAGAATGGTTCTCAGGGCAGGAGCAGCAGAGCTGCGGGGCGCGGAGCTGCGCCCCGGCCCGTCCGGGAGGACACAGAACGAGCGGCGAAGGCAGGTGATCGCGGTTGTGCTTCCGCAGAGTTCCTGAGACCTTTCCCGAACTGCAAAGGCCAAACGCAGCTCCTCGCCCAGGTAACCCCTCGCCCTCCCGCGTTCGCACCTGTCGGCGGCCTGCTGCGAAGCCCCCTGCCCACTCGGTTGACTCGACGTTACTCGTAAGTCACAGGAGCTTGCCTGGTCCTGTGAACTCCTCCGAGGCCCTAGGAGTTAGCAGCTGCCGGGGAACTGGGGCGTGTGGGGAGGAGGCGGCCTGCGGCTTTTCAGGGCCTCAGAGGAGTTCTTTCCAAGAGTTGTTTCTTTAGCAATCAAAAAGAAATGTGCTGTCTTCTACTTCCTGAGGAGGTTTGGCCCCCAAGTCTGATTGTCTTCGGAAGCCCCTACCGAAGAAACGGGCATAAACATGAAATTCCTTCCGTGGGATGCAGGCACAGAAATCTCACTGACCTTAGCTCAGTGCAAATTTGGATGTTTTCACTGAATGTTTTCTAACTTTTTAATGTTGCATTTTAAGAACTTATTTGTCAGTATAGCTTGGTAGAGATGTGGAAAGGGGGGGTGATGACTGACTCGATATGACTGGATTGGGCCCATTTATTTGTATTTCATTTGGATCCTGACATCTGTATAATGTCACAATTGAATTGGCCTTTTGCATAGCAGGCATGCCCTCATCTATCATCTCTTGGCTATGACAAGATAATTACAAGGGCAATATTGTTTGACTCAGTCTAGCACAGGTTGTCAAACTGCACAAAGAAATCAAATCCCAAGAAGAGTTTTTCTAGCCTGAGAAATAAAGTACAAGTACCATTGATGCACAAGCTACCTAATATTTCTGAAATATTAATGTACACTATTAAACTGGGATTGAGTAGGGATGGAAAAACCACCTGCCACTTCAAAGGGTAGTCAAGAATAGTTGTGGGGGTCTACGATGCTGTGAGAGAATTAATTTCATTTTTCAACATCAGCTCGGCTGTCCTCAAACATCAGAAATCCCTTTGGAGGGAGGACTATTGCAGCATAGTGATAAGTCCAGTTTTGAGAGGCAAGCCTGTAGTACTTAACACAAGTGATGGGCTAATTATAGAAGATGCAGTAATTATCCTGCCAGAGGCCCCCAAATATCCAGCTTATGAGGTTAGTCCCAGAGTAGGGTATGGGCTTTCTGGCCACAGGACCTTTAGAAACCTCTAAGGGCTGCAGCAGTGTCTGGTCAGAGGTCCTAGGTGCCCTAGGCAGGACAGTCACAGCTCCCACTCCACAAAAGACCAAGGATGGGACATGTTCCTGTGCCTGAATACACCAGATGCCTCTGCCTTTCACCATGACACTCCCTTCTGCAACCCATCTGGAAGAAACCAAAGGCTGTTGCTCATCTCTCTCAAACTTACTCACCACTAATCCCTTGTGCATTTATTTTTAACATTCTGATTCTCAGAAGTGAAATGAAATAAGTATAGGTGGGGGGGATTGAGGAAAGCTGGGCCTGGGGAAAGAAAACAGGGAAGCCTTCTTTGTGCCTCAGGGCTGAATTAAAGAAAAGAAAAATGTCAATAGCCTATTCTTGGTTTTTTTTTTTTTCAGTTGGCTCCCTGAGTGGGGCTCGAATGCAGGCCTCGCCGTTGAGAGTGCGGACGCCCAGCCACTGCACCACCAGGGAGCCGGGGAACCCAAGCCTACTCTGTTTTAAGCAATGTTAGATGCTTCATTGCACTGAGTCCTCACAATAACTACGCAGAGGACAGGTTCCTACCTTATCCATAAGGAAGCCATCGGTGGCAAATGTAAGGCTCAGAGAGGTTAATGACAACTTGAATTCACACAGTTAGAAAGTGACAGGGGTAAGATTAGGCCCTAAGCTGTCTGACTCCTCCAGGAAGGCAAACGTGCTTTCCTTTAAGGGCCGGTGAGAAAAACCCCAGTGGCTCCATTCTCACTCTCATTCTCCCTGCTTTTCCAGGGAGGGGGAGCTTGGGCTAAGCCTGCCCAAAGCTATGCCCCAGGGACATATAGCGACACCTGGGGCATCTGACAGAAGTACTGGCCCCCACAGGCTGCTCTGCTCCCCTCCTTTCCCACACTTTCTCTCCTTCCTGGCACTCATTTCTCTGATCCCAAACGGTCAAATGCTAGGTTTCCAGAACCATCGGCATGTGTCCTGTCTCTCTAAGGTTGCGTTCTTCCACCTCGTGCACGCCTGGGTTTCTTCTCTCAATCCCACATCAACACGATGGAAGATGTTATAAAGGTTCCTCCAAATAAAGCAGGAGATGCACAGATAAGGACCCACACTAAGCATGGCTTCAAGGTCTGCAAAATCCAGGGCCTGGCGCTGTCAGGCAGCTGGATCCCCTCACGATGGTGGGAAGGAGAAGGTGAATGAGCGGAAATGCTTGGGCAGAATTTGGTTCCCTCCCTCCACCTTGGGAATGAGCAGGAGGAAAGGGAAATGGAGGAGACAGAGAAAGAGCGAGCATGGTTCTTATCCAGGGAAAACTTCATGATGACAGCGAAATTTTTTAAAATGAGATTTGACTGTGTAATATTAATCATGACAACATGACAGCATTTTATAAATTTCTCATGACTTACAGCTAATTACCATGCAGCACAGTAACAATCATGTATGTCATTAAATACAGAGGAACTCTGTGATATAGTTAATTAAAATAAAAACCTTAACTCGTTCTATCCACTCAAGTCTAATAGAATTGCTCATAGGCTCCAGTATTTGGCACGATTATTAAATCACCTATTTCAATAAACACACAGACACACAGACACACACACACACACACACAGAGAGAGAGAGAGAGAGAGAGAGAGAATAATGTGTTTATCCTGTGACTAATATTCTGAGAGACCTAAATTGAAACCTTGCTTTAAGAGAGTTTTATCCTTGGGGATTTATATTAAGCATGTAAAACACTGGCAAAGCTTTTGCCACACTGAACTCAAGTCTCATACATTTAGCTATTAATTACCCCAATTTTGAAGGATATAAGTTAAGCACCATTGCATTGCAAAGCATTAAAACATTAAAGTGTCATCAACTAGGTTCCATCCTGTCCTAAATACACCTTTCTAAATAATTGGGTTACTCATTTTATAATTCTCTGATCACTCAATTTCATTAAGATGGAACTTTGAGGGTTTTTTTAAGCCTATATACTTATATACTACATAAGCTAAGGTACTTGAAAAAGTATACTTTTGCAAATATATTTGCATGGATAATGTACAGATTGTGAGGAAGGTACTTTGTTTGTTTATTTGTTTCCTAGATTCTTTTATCTGGGTCTCCTCCCCTACATGCTAACTTTCTCCTTCAAGGAAGGCCAATGGCTGATCTATACTATTAAAGAGCTAATTTGACCTCCCACAGCCTCTTTCAGATTCTACAAATTAAGCAAAACTGGGACATTCCTCTTAACACAACTTGCTTTCGGAGATGGTTGAGATGGCAGTCCCTAATTCTGCATCATGCATTTAATATAATACATGCATTTAATATAATACTTTATTTTCTCAGGGGTTTTCACATTATAAGCACTATTTCCACTGTGGAAAAGAAAGTTTACATTCTCAGTAAATTAATTTCAAGCATCATCAAGCAAGTATGAGGAGGTCCATCATCCTGGAGTGGCTGAAATGTTGCTAATTAAGTGGAAACCTACCTTGCTTTTGGTCGTAGCCCTACTGGACAGGTCTGCCAGTTGTTTCTTCCTTCATATTTCACCACACCTTTGCCACACAACATTGGAATCTCTACTTAAGTTGATTCTTAAAGTGTGTTTTTCTTATCCTGCCTACTCAATCTTGGGGGTGTAATTATTAATTAACCCCATATTAGAAGTGATTATATTCAGTTTATATTTATTTCCAGAAAGTATTGCTACAGCCTAAGAGTGGATGTTAGTTAGTATGATAAATTAGATTCATCACCTAGTAAACTTCATTGTGGTTGAAATAACTAGTGGTAACCTTGCTTTTAAGTACGTCAGCCTTCATTCAAAGCTGAGGGAATTGTATGGCATTTTGAGTGTCTAATGGAATACTTTACTATATATTTTTAATGTAACAATAAGCAGAACTGACTTATCCGTTAGGCACAAAAGGCACAGTGCCCAGGGCCCACGATACTTTTAGAGACCAATGAAAATATTTTAATTTGTATTTAATTTAAAAGAAAAACATAAATGGAATACAACCTGGATTGTATTTGTCTTTATACCAATGCGATTATAAAATAAAAATTTTAATTTTTTGGTGGACTAAGGGGTTCATAAAAGCAAAAGTGTCTAGGACCCATGAAAGGGCTAATGCAACTCTGATATCACAGCTCCCATGAACAGTCTCACAGATGCTCTGTTCTTCCTAAGCAAAAAGTATATTTCCTTCAAAATTTCTTTCCAACTATTAAAAAAAAAAAAAAAAAAAACTTCTCTAACAAAGTGATGAATGGTGTTTTTTCTAAGAATTTAAAGAGTTTAGAAAAAGAAGTCCTAGAATGTGAGGGTCTGGCCTCGCTAACCCATTTTCACATTTGCGAAGAACTTTTCCTTCCAGCCAATATAGTTCAAGGTCAAAGAAGAGTCTGAACATGCTAATTAAGAAGTTAGATATTACTTGAGCAGAAGAAAACTAATTTTTATTCACACATTTTGAGAGTGATTCATGAGTGAGTGGGATAACACGTCAGA
Source organism: Lyroderma lyra (assembly GCA_004026885.1). Taxonomy (NCBI): domain Eukaryota; kingdom Metazoa; phylum Chordata; class Mammalia; order Chiroptera; family Megadermatidae; genus Lyroderma; species Lyroderma lyra. The sequence continues at coordinate 58,731 of PVJL010005581.1, forward strand.
CTGTATCCCAGACCTTGATAGACTGCATTGCCTATTAAAAACTAAGCATTTACTTAAATCAAACCAAATTCACTAAATATAACTTCATAATAAAAGTGAAGTTAAAGTTAAAAGAAAATCAATAAGTCTGGCAAGTATTAGCATTATAGCTTCTATAAAGCCTAAGATTACTTTTGATATTGTGGAATGTGTGAGTTGCTGACAAAGAAGTGTGCTTGGCAAGAGGCCAGCAAGTTTGTGAGGCAAAAACACTAGCAAAGGATGCAAATCCCTTAAATTAAAGTCAAAGGAATTTGAGCAGCAGAGCCCGGTTTTCAGCCAGCACCCCTTACTTTAGCAAGACTTGAACAGTCTGTGTGCAGTGACTGGGAAGTGCTGGAACAAAAGAAGCTGGCAGAACGTGAGCTGAAGTAGGTCACTGGGACTTCAAGACACCTGGACATCAGGTGGGTGCACCAGCAAGCGTGAGGTAGCTGGGGAGTGCTGTCAAAAAGCCTTAGGCGATGCTAAGTGGGAGTTGAGACTTGGCTAGCTGCAGCAGCCACATCTGAGGCAGCCTTTTTCTGAACAAGGGCGTGAGTAGGCAGTGGTTTGAAGGACTGAGCTGTGCAGCAGCTGTGGCTACACAAGTAGAGCCGACAGCAGCCCTACTCCTTCACACCATCAGTCACCACCAGTGGCTTCATCTCCTAGGGCACTAATGCCATCCTGAGATGCCCCAGTTCCACACAGAGTTGGTGCCCAGCAGATTATAACTGGCTTTCTTATAGGCCGAAAAATCTCCAACATAAAAAGGTTGAGGCTTGTGCAAAATCACATAGCATCCTAAGGCTGTAGATTCAGAACTCAGAGACAGTTGATATTTTATAATCCTTGTCATTTGAAAAGATAATTAAGGATTATTCCACTGAAACATGTAGGTAAAAGGTATTATAGAGTTTTATAAGGCAATTAACAAAAATATTATGTTATTTTTCTAAATTTTGTATTTGGGAAATGTTTAGCTTCTTTAAAATCATGTGCTGTCATGTCTCTTCTCATTCTAAATAAACATTTGCACTTAAAGTTGTATTCGTACCTTTGTTTTGTCTTACAGAGCACCTCTCTCCATTGTATTATATAAGCTATAGGACCCACGAATCTCCTGCATCTGTTTCTGTCTGCTACCCACAAAGAGATATGAGACTCAATTCCTTCATTGTTTTACTGGAGAGGAACTTCCCTCTGGTTAGAAAATGAAGACAAATGAAGGATGCTCTGAATGTTTGGGATAAAAAGTGAAATTTATTTGTGTCAATCGAGCGTGAGCCTAAGGTTCAGTTGCTTAGGCTATATTGATTACAATGTTTGCCCTCTGCTTATCCTAAGGAGATAGGTGACAGGCAGAAACGAAGTGGTGGGTATCTTTAAAACACACTCCCACCCAATTTGACCATATCTTTATATCATCATCATCAACTCATGGTGTATTCATCATTGGGATAAACTGCCTACTCTCGATTCTCCAGCTTCTCCTTGTTACTTAGAGATACATGGGAAATTGAGAAGTGAGAGATGGCATGACCTCTGGAAGGTTTTCCTTCTGGCTATGAGAGGTGATCGAGCCTGGTTTTCCCAGGTCTAGATCAGTTCATTGTAGCTGCTGGCTAGACAGTTTATAGGTAGAACAAGGTCAGGGAATGATCCCTTTCACTCAGGTTCTCTTTACTGTCAGAAAGTGTTTTGACTTGAAAACTGGTAATACCTTTTGTTAAAGTTATTGAGCAAGGAATCCGTTAGGTGGCCCCAGTGCATTGGTAGCCTTGTAAACAAACCAAAAACCTAAGCCAGAGTCTATACACTTGAACCGAAGAAAATACCACTTAAGAACAACTTATAATAAACAGCCACCTAGGCTTCCCAAATAAGGCAACTTTAAGCAAATCATTTCCTTGCTTTGCTCCGGCATCTTCTCCATTAAAACCCGTGCCCTAACTCCTATCAATGGAGCACTCCTAACCACTTTCAACTTGGTGCTGCCTGATTCAAATTGATGTTTGCTCAAACTCTTGGAAAAAAAATTTTTAACATGCCTCAGTTTACCCTTTAAGTTTCTAAATCCACTCACTGTAGATAAAAGATTAAAAGATGGCATCCTTAAGCTCAGCCCTGTGTTGGTTCACAACTCCTGTTCCTACAATTCTTGCCCCTCCACCCCCATCCCCTGGTTCTGTGCCCCAGTAAGTAAACTCTGCTGCATAGTGATGAAGACGGTGATGGTGATAATGACTGGTGCTGATTGAACACTCACTAGAATATATTATGTTCAGTATTTACTCATATTATCCCATTAATCATCACAACAAAACTTGGAGATAGGTTCTGTAATTACTGTTTTACCAGTGGGGAAACTGAAACCTAAAGAGATTACTTACCCACTGTTACAGATTGCAAGTGACAGAACACAGTACATTTACATAAACCATAAACTCTTATAACCACAGATACAACCGTAGGTGCTAGTATGTTAGAACAGAACCCCAGGGGCTGCAAATCTTATTGATCTTGTTCTCTGCTATAGACATTATAATGTTTGTTGAATGAATGAATGACATAAAATATAGCGTACCTGCAGATAATTAAAATAGAGATTCCCCAAAAAGAAGTTTAATAGAATGGAAGGAGATGGGTGGGTTTGGTGAAAAATAATGAGCCCCCAGTTAGTTGGACCATAGCTTGGAGAGCAAATCTGCACAATTTGGATGTGTGTGTGTGTGTGTGTGTATGTGTGTGAGTATGTATGTGTGTGCACGCATGTGTGTGTGTGTGTATGTGTGTGTGTGTGCACGCATGTGTGTGTATGTGTGAGTGTGTGTGTGTGTATATGTGTGTATGTATGTGTCTGTATGTGTGTGTGTTTATGTGGGGGAGGTGGTGGGGGTGGGTTGGGGGGGTCACAGGGGTGTAGCAGGTAAGTACAATTGTTATATTTTGTGCTTTATAGCTATTTAAACATCTTTATTGATTGTGGTAGTTACAAAGGTTTTTTTTGCATATAACTTTTTCTGATATTAACTTTAAAATAGTAACAAGACAAGTAACCACAAACCTGGCTCATTTGATTCACTTAATCCCATCATCATGACTATGTTTATTGAAAAATAGAGGAGGATTGTTATTTTAGGATTTATTTTTAAAAATAATCAAAATTGTGTGAAGTTATCACCACAATGTAAGCAAACTCATCATCTGTTAGTTCTTCTGATATATTCTCTACATCACGCCCTTCTCTGCCATATACATTTTCTTACCACTTTTCAAACTTCTTAACACTCTCTTTTTTCTTTTAAAAAATCTAATTTCCTTTAAATTCATTCCTCCTTTTGCTTGTCCTAGTCATCATGAATAAATTGTGTATGTATGAAGATGTCAGTGTATATAGATGAACAATGTGAATCAGAATACATTAAACTGACAATGTCAGTCTTCTTTCAACACCAACCTCACAAGCATAAATTTTCTTTAAAAAAAAAAAAAAACATCTTATAAAGGCATCCTCAACTATTTAAGACCTGTTTTCTATGGTTACATACCAAATAAGTGTCAAAATCTGCATTTAATAACTGAGAAAAGGTTTTAAACTTAGAAAACTTTCAGGAGGAGGGTATTTACTATAATACCTGGTGGATGAGTTCATTCCAGAGGTAGCACGTGAGGACGGAAGGAAAATGCACAGGGAGTTTTCTGCAAAGAAATATTTATTAAGTTAATCTTATTTAAGCATTGGCTTTCATTATAAAATTAGAGGGAGTTGTCCTGGATAAAAATGGCCTTTAGATATAATGAAATCATACTCAAGAATTAAGAAATTCTTTGTATAAAAGATTCTAAAAAATAACCTTCTCAGTAAGGTTATGCTTCCCTTTGTATGCTGGCTACAACACTTTTTCCTTCCCACACTGTCCTTTTCTGTGCTAAGTGTTCCTCATCCTTCAAGACAGTTCAGCAATCATCTCAGAAAGTGTCATCCTATTCCATTCCTAAACAATTAGAATTGATGTTCCTCATGTACTTTATAGCAGACAGAGAAGATGTATTTAACAACCTAAGTGTTGCAGGGGTACTAGGCAATCAATACAACTAGGTGCACAGGCCCATAAGAACAGATGCCAGCCATAAACAACCCGTACCAGTGCGCACTGAGTAAACATTAGCTACACTCAAAGCACGTACCATGGAAAGGTGTGATGCCATGCACAGCAGTCACGGTACACTCATCTGAAATTTGCTGGTTACGTATCTCCTCTGGTAGTCTGTGAGATTATTATGGACAGGGAGCAATCATACTCACCCTGGAATCTTATGTTGCATGGATTATTGGTACCAAGAAGGGCCCAATAAATACTCTTTGAACTAAGTTAAAGAAAATCTATATTGAGGAAACTGCCTCAAAAATACATTAAATAAATCACTTTTTATTCCTTCACAGCTTTTACCACTGGAAGTTCATGAACAATGAATTCACTTTACTCCTCCTATTGCCTAGTACCCCTCATTGTATTGACCATCATAAGATAAGGCTTCTTCTTTTTCATAATTTAAGGACATCCTATATTCCCTAAATGAATCGTTTTACCCCTGTAGGACTTTTCTTAATGAAATCAGGTTATGAAAATATTTGCTTAAGAGAATTTTAAAAGATTCTACACATATTTTTCTCTCATGTATTAAGTAACATTTGAGTTGCAGATGTCAAAATGAAAAAACCTAAGCCAATGCTTAATGCTAGGTTAGTGAATTTTTAGAGCAGCAATTCTCAATCTTAGCTACATATTAGGATCACCTGAGGAGCCTTTTAAACTTCTAATACACAGTTTCAGGCTGGGAAATGGATTTGAGAGCAAGCTGATTAGCAGCCTCCTGCATGTGTGATGTTTTGTTAGTTTCATTTAATCCATAGCATATGTTGTTATTTCTCATGCAAAAACATAAATATAAAAGAAATCTTTAAACACAAAAAAATACAAAGAATAATGTCAAAATCAGTTATGCTACTATTACCAAATAGATAATCACTGTGATCACTTGACATATTATTCCAGCATATTTTTAAACAAATGTTTAAATAAATTTGAGGTCATGCTACATACACAGTTGGGACTTTTTACTTAATAAATATGTTCCCCATTTGATTATACACCCTTACAAGCTATGATTTATAACAACTCTATCATTTATTATATGGTATTAAGGAATACCATGATTCTTCAAATGACTGAGTATTAGATATGCCCATGTTAACCTTATCAGTTCACTTATTTCAGATTTCTTCTCCACACTGTGTGCATTTCATGGTCTTAATTAATAGTCTCTAGTATTGGGTTTGACTTTATTGAAATATTTCTAAGAAATGGTTAAAATATTTTTTAACAATGGCCTCAGTAATTGAACTTACAGCTTTGGTGGGAAAAAAAGACTTTGTACAGCGGAAACCATTTATTTCCCCTGTCTAGCTGTTTTTGGTGCTAGAAATAAGTAAAGATTAAGCCTTTTTCCTGAGTGAGCTTAGAATTGGTATCATTTGTTGCTATGTAAAAATTATCCCAAAACTCAGTGGCTTAAAACAATAAACAATTATCATCCCACACACTTTCGAGGGTCAAGAATCCAGGCATCCTCATAACTGGGTGGTTCTGGCTCAGGGTCTCTCACAAGGTTGCAGTCAAGTCTTTTGGGCAGTAGTCACCTCGGCGGGGGCTGGAGCAGCAACTTCCAAGGCAGCTCACTCACACACCTGGCAAGTCGGTTGTTGCCAGGCGCCCTCAGTTCCTCTCCACACGGACCTCTCCGTAGAGTTACTTGAGTATTCTTTCAAGGCAGCAGCTGGCTTCCTCAGAGAAAGTGATCCAAGAGACAGCCAAGGGGAAACCCCACAATGCCCTAATTTGAACAAAGAGAAACCCCACACTGTCATTTCCCCTATACTCCACTTGTTAAAAGTGAGTTACTAAGTTCAACTCACACTCACAGGGAGGGAACTTGGCTTCATCTTTTGAAAACAGTGTCCAAGAATGTGTGGACATATTTTTTAAATCACCACAGTTAGTTAGTTCAAAATGTTTAAGTAATACACAAGACTAGTCATTCATATGTGTGTTTGTGTAGGTTTTCCTTTAACTTTTAAAATCCATTTTGGCCATTAAAAATTGGTAGCAGGTGGCATAAATTGAAGAAGGTGCATACTTTCAATCTCAGTCCTCAGTTTCCCTCCATATCTTTCAGGTCCAGGAAGGAAACTATTCCTGACATTTGTATCTGCAACCTGCCTCTGGCTGACCTGGTCCACATCACTGGAATGTCTTTTGTTATTCATCAGTGGGTCCGAGAAGGAGAGTGGGTTTTTTGGGGGGCCTCTCTGCACCATAATTACATCCCTGGAGACCTGCAACCAGTTTGCCTGTAGTGCTATCATGACTATAATGAGCGTGGACAGGTGAGTGAAGAGACTTCGAAATATCCCATCATAATTCAGAGGTGCCTGTGCTTCCCCAAGTTCATCTCAGTTTAAGCAACACCCATGCTAGTTTGTGACAACAACGCTCTTCTTCCTTTGCTTGTTTCATTGTAGGACTGATTACTTAAGAATATTTGCTCCAATTTTCACAGAAATATATTTTTTAATGGACAGCTTAAAACACAAAAGTCCTCTCTGTTTTCTAATTCTTCTTATTGACCTCAGTCTTATTTGCAATTCAAAGCAAAATAAAAGATCTCAAAATCATGAAATGTTGGAGACCAGAATGAATGCTCTGCTGCCATGCAATGAAGAAGCTGTGTCCCCAAGAAATGAAGGGATCAGCTGAAGGCACAAGGAGAGTTGGTGGCAGAGCTGAGAACTGAAGTAGGTCTCCTCACCCCTGACCAGGGCTATGTCTAGCACATTAAATGTCTCACACACCTAACAGCTTGCAAGAACCTGTGGAGTAGAAATCAACTATGAAGAGATGTCCCAGTACAGAGAAGACCATCTTTTTCATCTTTTCCATTCATCATTATGATTGGTCAATGAAAATACTGCTATTTTACATCACTAGAAATTTATTCGACGGTGACCTGACATGTGCCTTATGCACCCACCATGTAAGGAATGTTATTCAAGTAGATGGTGGTGATGACTACTTATGGAGCCAGTGAGTGGTGGAGCCCAGTTCAGACCCCGGCTGTCTCTAGAGACGGCAGGTAGCTGGTTGCTACCTCACCATCTGTCCTCTTCTGGAATCACGCACGCTAGCATGGGCCCTGCGTCATTCAGATGTCAGGACTTCCACACCAGGTCTTAGCAGCATTCCCCAAACAGAAATAAGCCCTAAAGACAACAGTAATATATAAAACAGGATTATCTCAGAGAACAACCCATTTAAAATTTCCATCCACCTTCTTCCCACCCTAACCCCAACCCAGCACACATGATCCTCCTTGTTCTGATCTACTTTTGTTGCTCACTTGCTTCAAATACATTACGTAGTTTAATTGACTTTGTGAATGTATGTGTGTATCGTTTATTGTCTAGCTTTTCCTACCCCTCAAATGTAAATTCCCCAAAGTCAGGGTCTTTGATCACGAATACATCCCAAGTGTCTGTATAACAGTGTCTGGCCCGTGGGTGCTCAAAAAATACTGATGAATGAATGACTATCGGGCTTGAAGGATGTGTTAAATTTCCAGAACTTGTCCTGAGCTCGGCCTCTTTTACCCATTTGAGTGGGCCTTTGAGGTGGAAAAGTGATGCACAATTCTTCAGGTGGATAAACAGGGGAATAGCAAGGTTCATATAAATCATTCACCGGATTATTATTCAGACATGAATAACAATGTCAGTGTTTAATGCATTTTTTATATCCTGCTGCCTTTCTGCAAAAGAATTCTCCAAATATAGAGCATGCTTCTCAGTTTATAATTAACATCACTTTTTTTAATCAATGTCCTATGTAGGTCTGGTTAGTTCAGCTGATGCCAGCCAATGCTGACAGTGTCTTGAATAAAGCCTGGTGAGTCTGCCAGGGTTCCCACAGTAGGGAGAGGGCCCAGCACAGGGCAGGCCACTGCAGGATGCAACCTAAATCATCATCTTATTGTCGGAGATAATAAAACCTGCTTCATACCCTGTAGCTGAATGTAGGAGAATATTGACTTTTCTTTAAAGAAGGGAAGTTGTACCTCTTCTATAAACCTCTTACTATAAATAAAGTGAATGGACGCTGTGTGCCTTAGAACAAGCCAACTATATGTATTTCCTAATGTTCACAGGTTTGTTTGTTTGTTCTGTGAGCATGTGTATGTGTGTGCGCACGCACGTGTGTCTTATATACCTGAATATCATTATGTTTTTAATCTGGCGAACACAGCATGCTGAAATTTTACTCTAGAATTAAGATGCTCAGGCTCTTCTTCCTCTCCCTACCCCTCTCTAGAGGATCACATGGCCAGAGACAAAGGAAGATTCTGTACAACTGAACCTTTCCCTCCCCTGTACTTCTTAGAGTTCCAATTCTATTAAATTCACAAAAATTCAATAAATTTTGCCATTTTATAAAACAGAAATGAAGTTTTCTTTGGGAGGTCATAACCAAATATTGGTGCCATCAGTATGCATTATTGTTTATACATTTTAGTCATTTTAATTGCCAAATTAATAGATTATAAATTTTAAATTTCTCATAACTCTTCTATTGTTGTTTCTCTAATAGGTAATAACTGCAAGTGTGTGGGAAATTTTAATAGTGGATTCCTAACTCCAAAGCAAGAAGAAATGTGTAAACTTCCAAATTTTAAAAATACTTGCATCCAGATGAAAGCTACCTAGACTTTCATAGTGGCTATCTTTGTAAATGAATTATCTAAAACTTCAAAAGTAAGTAGGAGCCGAAGTCCCCTTTCTTGAGCGTGGCCCAGGGATGCAGGAAATACAACAGCATTGCACTAATAGCCAAGGCTCCTGCTTTCACGGGGCTTCTATTCTGGAGGTATAGACAGACATTAAGTGAAGGATCACATGGGTAAACGTGTATTCCTGCACAGTGACACATACTTGGAAGCAAAAGTAGAGTTTTCCCACAATCCACATCTGTAGTCACAGGCCCTCGTAAAGAGGGAGTGGCGTGAGTGGTCAGGGGAGGCTTCTCCAGTCCATGCCATTGAATGGGGATTCAAAGAAAGCAGGAGGAAACAGAGGCAGATCCCGCCAGGCAGGTAGGAGGGTCGGAGGGAGACGGACGGGCGGAAGCCTCAGTCTGAGTGGCAAGCAGGGCCAGGTGGAGAAACACCTTGCTGGTCATGGTAAGAATTCTGAATTTTATCTGAAAGGCAATGGAAAGCCGTTGAAAGAGCAGCTGGGGGAGTGGTGTGTGCTGGCATAGGAATATAATCAAAGAGATTCCCTAATGATGGATGGAGGCCAGGACTTCGTCATTCTTTAATCCCAGACAGAACAATGGCTAGGCTGCTGTACAACCACCACCCCATCCCCTTCCCCACCAGGGAGGGCGCCTCCTGTCTTTGGTGGGAGTTGATGCAGATTCAGTGTGCGGAAAGAGGAGTGGCTGTCCCCTGGACCACCAGCCTCTCCCTGCATCCCCAGGGGTCCTTTCACTGAGTGAAAAGCATCCTGCCTGTTGCGCAAAATTGAAATAGAAAGGTGACAGAGAATTTTTTATTTTTTATAAATCTTCATTAGTTCTACGACAACTTGCAGAAAATTAAATGACCATCAAAACATTTTTTGCATTTATTTCATGTCTATGAACACCACCACCCCCAGCAAAACTGTGCTTTTTTCGAATACTCTCCTTCTGGGTCTGGGCTCTCTTTTTCATTCTTTAGCTTTTATTTGACTCTGAAAAATTCTTCTTGAATTTGATGGAGAGCCAAAAATATCTGATATGTCAGGATTTCAAGTTTGAGTAATGTTTATCAATTTTTTTTTTTCCTGAATCAAAAGTGGGAAAAAAGAAAAGAACTTCTCCATGAAATTAGCCCATCTCCCCCTCCGGCGTGTAGCCTAACTTCCCTGAGGAGTTTGCATTGTCCGTACGAGTCAGGTTTGTTCATTCCCGCTGTGATTGCTGTGCACTGAACCTCCAAGGGCCGGGGGATACTGCCCTAAGGCCAGCCGAGCAAGGCCCGTTTCTGGGCCTGAACCTCCTCCCCCTGCCCGCCAGCGCGCTTGCCTCCTTCCTGCCCCTAAATCAGCACGTCCTGCTGGGCAGAGGGTCCCCGCCTCCTGGAGGAAATCCTGTCCAGAGGCAACGTTTTCCGGGGCCTCGTCTGCAGAAGACGCACCTTTGTAAAGAGAGGGTTGGCAGGGCGGAATTCACCACCACGGGGGACGGCTATCTCAGTGAGGGCTCTAGTCACACTTGCAGGGTCAAGGGTTGTTTTCACTACACGGGCACCAGCCAGCCCTTTAAAAACAGGACTTTCTTTTACCCTGATAGAGGTGTGCTTCACGGAGGATAATAACACTAATAATTTACTCTTGTCATGAACCTTTCAGCCTTGGAGCTCAGTGCTTTTATTGATTGTTCCCAAACCCTTCTTAACTGGCTTTGCAGGTACTTGGTTCTCGTCCAACCGTTTCGACTTGCGCATGGGAGAAAGAGGGACAAGAGCGTCCGCATCAATTTGGGCCTCTGGGCCGCTTCCTTCGTTCTGGCGTTGCCTGTGTGGGTCTGCGCGAAAGTCATCAAATTTAAAGGCGGCGTGGGGAGTTGTGCTTTTGATTTACCATCCCCTGATGATGTACTCTGGTTCATTGTTAAAACTTAGGAAAAACAGAGTTGAATTAAGTTATGAAGTGCTTTATCCTCCTCGTCAACACGTGAGCTGCCCTGCCGCGTCCTTGGGGATCCTCTTCCAGCCAGTCTCCCTACTTAATTTTCTGCTTTCCACAATCAAGCCGACAGTCTGGTGTTTAAGGAGAGGGTGACCTTTAGAAAAAGATTTCGAATTTCACCATGTAACCTCGGTGAGCACAAATATATTTATGTATGGATTTTAAAAATCCTCGTGGCCAGACGCAGCAGGAACACGGCAATCAAGGGAGGGTCAGAATTTCCAAAAGGGTCTTGGAGTTACTGAGGTGCGAGACCTGACCAGGATGTGAATGGAATTTGGTTGAATTGTGTCCCCCAAAAAAAGACACATGCAAGTCCTAACTCTGAGTATCTGTGAATGGGACCTTATTTAGAAATAAGGTTTTTGCAGACAGTCAAGTTTAGATGAAGTCATACCGGATTAGAGTGGGCCCTATATCCAATTATTGGTGTCCTGAAAGGAGAGGGAGATTTAAAGAGACAGACAGAGAGAACACCTGTAAAAGCAGACTCTCCCTCAGAGCCTCCAAAAGGAACCAATCCTGCTGACACCTTGATTGCAGACTTCTGGCCTCCAGAACTGTGAGACAATAAATATATGTTGTTTTAAGCCATCCAGTTTGTAGAATTTGCTACAGCAGCTCTAGGTAATTAATACAGCAAAGAACACAGGCATTTCTTACATTTTAAATTGAAAAGAAAAATTAAATCAAAATTTTTCTATTTGAAATTTTGAAAATAGCATCAGAGTCTATGACTAAAATTTTTGGATTGTCTACTAAGGGCTAAGCACTGTGCTAGGTGCTTTTTACATATATTCATACACTACCTCAAGTCAATCTGACAAATTCCTTTTTTCCCACCCACTTGTTGAGTAGATGTCATTTCTGCACCATGTAGACACACCTCCCACGGGATGGAGGTAGGAGCCCTGCAAGGCCACAAACCTAAGTAACAGCAATCTCCCAAGGAGTGCAACATAGACAGCATTGATTACTTATTTGTTATTTCTCCCAGCAGCATTAGCTGCACTCACAGGCAAAAACCATCAGCCAATCTAAAGGTGAAATGATACATTATCACTGGCTCTGATAAATGAATAAGGACCTCAACCTACCTAAAGAAGAGCACAACCTGAGCCTCATTATATATATTTATATTTATTTAATATATATATATATATATATCCTAACTCTCAGTACCTGTGAATGGGACCTTATTTAGAAATAAGGGTTTTCCAGATACAGTCAAGTTAAGATGAAGTCATACCAGATTAGGATGGGCCCCATATCCTTCTAGTCCCAGGTGCTCGCTCTCTCTCTCTCTCTCTCTCTCTCTCTCTCTCTGCCACTCTGTCCACACACACCCAGTCTGAGCTGCCTTTTTCCACCAATGCCAAGGTTCTACCAGGAAGGAGGACACCTTCCTGGCATCTGTGCCGAAATGGAGTTGGCTCACCTGAGAATATCCCTGGCACAGCACTGAGGAAACAACTGGCCGATTTTACAACAGGCTTGAGAAGCTATCTTGAGCCTTGATTACAAGCATAGACTGTGCAGCTCAAATCCCACCTCTGCCATTTACTAGCTGGGTAACCTTAGGCAAGCCACTTAATCACTCCGTGTCTTAGTTTCTTCTTCTGTAACATGAGGATACTGATGACATTGTATTCATGGGGTTGCACAGATTCAGTGGGTTAAAACATAAAAGTACTCAGACCGGTGCCTACTGTATAATAAATGCTACTTGCTGTTGCCTATTGTTAATAACACTGAAGATAATAATAATAATTATAATAATAATAATAATAAGCATCCATACCTGCTCCATATGCAGCAGTGCTGGGTTTGGCTGGAAAAGAGATACACATCATTGTTGGTGACACTGAGCAACAGACCGCTCTACAAGGAAAGCACCCAAAGATCCTTAACTTTTCCATAAAAACTTTCATCCTGGGCTCTGAAATATCAGAGAATCATGCCTCATAAACTGTAAAAGACAGTTCCTAGCATAGAGAATGCCCTTTGCCCTTGATTTTGGTGTGCTATGTTTTAATTTTATGCTGTATTTTGGAGATGTATCAACAGAATAAGAATGCCAGATGGTGAGTATTTGCCTTGTTTTGCTTTATTTACTGGAAGAACAATTCAGAGATCCTAAGACATCTACAACAGAAATTTAAACAACAATCACTTGAAACATAACCACATTTAAGCATATGGGTATTAATGTCTATATGAGGCATTTTCTGAAAAAAAGACATGTTCTAAAGCAGCTATTTGAGGATCTCTCAGAGATAAATGTTGAAATCACGCAGTTTATAGTTTCATAAATGTTCACAGAACTCAAGATTCTATTTTAAAAATAATATTATTATTTAAATGTTTTATATGTATATTTTGCAAAGTTGTATATATATGTAAATATCCTAGATGTTGTATGTAATATTTTAATTTTTGTGTTTTATTTTTTAAATTTAGAGTAGGATTCTATTAATGTTTAAATACTTGGGACAAAATTAATCAGGACTAAAGAAAACTGAAGACTTACATAAAGACAATAAACTTGGTCAGGACCTTTAAAAATACTTGTCTCTAAAACGGCATGAACAAACCTAAATTATTTTCTGCTTTAAACTGTACATGCTAAGTTGCTTAACTATGTAAGTCAGTGATTTTATAACATGTTGGATTAAAAAGCATTATTATAATTTGTCTTTAGAATAGATTATTTTATTTGTTTTAGAAAGAGGAGATTGCTGGGGTTTTCCATATACACCACATATAACACTCTGAAGATTAAACAGGTAAACAATTTAAGTACCATTAATCAAAATTTGTGGCAAATCCTAGAACTAAAGATTTAGGTAACCTATTGGCCCATGACATGTTACCCCTACTTAGAATTTCTTGAAATTCTTTGTAAATACTACATTCTTAAAGGATGATCTATTTAGAATGGGTAAGGGAAGCAGCCACAGTAATAGAAAAAAAGAATTAGCTTCTCAGTGTATAACAGGAGCTGAGTTGGTGAGAAAGTTGAAATGAAATCACATTAACTGTTAAGACACCGACAGCTGAAAAGGCCTGTTAAGACAGTTCTCCAAATCACATCACTTTGCTCCTAACACTTTCCTCAGAAATGCTAAAAGCATGTTATGCAATGAACCTCATACTGTCCAGTTATGCCTTAAAATACAAGTTAGAGAAATAATGGTGCCTACTTTGATAAGCTGCAGAGTAATCATTTAGAATGATTTTAAGTTGTCATGCATTTTTTTCTATGTATTATTCCTCAGGCTTATTCATCTGCTTCAACCATGCCCCAGAAAAATTTCTATTAAATATCTAACTATGATAAAAATGGACAAAATTTGGAAATTTTATATAATCTTTTATTTTAAAATAATTTTCAATTCACAGAAAAGTTGTACGGAGAGTGCAGGGAATTCCCGTTTATTCCTCACCTGGTTTCCCCGTTGGCCTCTTACTTCACCATCAAGCATTTGTCAAGACAAAGAAAATGGCATTGGTGCATTACTATTAACCAAACTGTACCCTTTACTGGATTTCACCAGTTTTTCCATTAATGTCCTCTTTCTGTCACAGGAGTCAATCCAGAGTACCACAATGCACGAGTTGTCACATCTCCCTAGTCTCCTCTGGTCTGTGACATTTCTCACCCTTTCCTGTCTTTCAGATTTTGATAGTCTTAAGCAGTACCAGTTAGGAAGTATCCTGTATAGAATGTCCCCCAATTTGGGCTTGTCTGATATCATGTCATGATTAGACTATAGTCATGTGTTTTTGAGAAAAATCAGCTCTTTTCATCAAAACTTATCAGGGAGCATGTGATAATTACCTGACATCTCTGTTGATATTAACCATGATCACTTGATTAAAGCAATGTTTACTAGGTCTCTCAACTATAAAGTTACTGTTTGTCCCTTTCTCTATTCTTTGGAAGCAAGTCACTAAGAACCAAGGAAAGGGGAATTAAGTTCCATCTCTTGGAAAGAGGTATATAAATAATTTGGTGTTCTTCTATAAAGATGTATCTCTTCCATCCCATTTTATGTACTCCTTTATTTACATCAGTATAGACTTGTATATATATTTGAGATTTTAGATTTTAATGCTGTGTTATTTAATACTATGTCATTTAGTTTCTCAACATCTTACAGCTTTGGAAAATTTGGAAAATTTCTGACAGGAATGAAAAAGAATATTTTCACAATGCTCTGAAGAAGTAGGAATAACAATGAGCTTCATATTGCACCAAGTAGCTATTAGGAACTGTCCCACAAGTTCTAGGAAATCACTGCCCTATAATTTCTAAGGTTGTTTATGGTTGATCCTAATGTTTCCTTTCTAGTTACAATCCTGGTATTCCAAGGCAGAGAGTGATGGTGCTGGTGCTAGTGCTAGCCTTTATCTCAAATGCTGCTCCCTATCATGTGGTACAACTGGTGAACTTACAGGTGGAGCAACCCACACTGGCTCTCTCACCTATGCCAACAGCAGCACTAACCCTCTTCTCTACATCCTGCGACATGGAAATTTCAGGAAACGCCTGCCTCGAATGCAAAGGAGAGTGACAGAGGGAAATCCATAATCTGAAAAACACCTTGAAATCAAGATTTTAGGACAGTGCATGAATCACCAACCATCTTGACAGGCATGTCTATATTATTGGCACTAATAGAAAGGCCAGGCAAAACAGTGGGCTTGTGTCCATTCTTCTTGTGTATTTGTGACTCTTAGTAGCGTGGAGCAGAAGTATAACCATTCAAATGCAATGAGTGTAACATGCTAACTTTGGTAAGACTTAAAGCATTTATATCTGTATTGGGAATAGGGAATGGGATACTCTAAGATACCCAAGCTCCATTGGTGCAGATGTTATTTCAGCATCTTATAAACTACTCATTGATAAAGATGGCCATCCCTGACCATCAGCTGAAAACTCACCAAGGAATCTGGTTGAGCCGTCCATACTTAGGCCTCACTGTAACAGTACCCTGAAGGTCCCTGGGAGAGGGCCACCTTATACTGAGGATTTAAATGTGGCCACATTTACCTACAAAAATGTCTGTTTCATATGATCCAAGCTAATGCCTTCGATAATCAGCTATGCCTGTTAGCATAACAGTTACCACGTACTGAACACACACAACATGTAAGATTACGTGTCACAAGCCTGTGAGGTAGGTATCACCTCAGTTTACTAAGCTCAGAAAGGTTAACTGAGGCAGGTCCCATCCAAAATATTTTAGTCCTGTAACTGAAATCTGAAAAGCTACACACAGAGACTGGATGGTCCTTTATGATTTCCATCAAAAGCTACGTCATGGCTGTCATTCCAGAGGCTGTCATTCTCACTTCTCTCAGGGACAACAGTCATGGTTCAGTGAATGCTCAGTGACCAAACACAATGGGTCATTGTAAAGACTTAAATGGTTTTTAAACCAACTGATGTTTTTCTAGTAGCATTTCCAATCGGCCTCAAATAACTTTGACATATAAATTAATCAATGAATTGTTTTAATTTATATTTATTAAAAGTTGTAAAGAAATTTAATCTAAGTGAGAAATGTAAAAGGGTGACTGTTACACAGATTTGCAGAGGTGGTGTGACAGAGATTCTCTGTGTGTTTTGTAATTTTGCTCATGGTATGCATGTTTACTTTCAAGAAATTGTTAATGATCAGTTTCACATATCTAATTAATACTTGGGTATTTGTTATCAAAAAATCATAACTGTATCCCTCATTTAAATTTTGATCAATCAATGAATAAAAATTGCCTGTATGTTAATTTACCTCTGGCTTGTAGCTGCTATTCTTGTTTTCTTATGTATATAGGATTTCGTATTTCTTTAGTATAATTTCTCCTGAACAAAGAATAAAGATTTCAGAATTAGTAAAGTGTATCCCAAATATGATTAATAGTCTTAAGGCACTCAGCATACCAGATTCTCAGATATCTAGGCACTTATATTATACCTGAAGACCAGAAATTACTGTTTTTTTATAGATTATGATGTCACAGAGGTCACGAAATCTTGAGTGTGGAAAATACTGTAGAGATTATCAAATGTTACAGGCTATAAAGTTACTTAATCTGTGTTTACATCGCAAAATTGCTACTTACTAGCCAACTGCAAGACTTGAAGCAAGTTATTTAACTCTTCTTACCCTCAGTTAATTATCTATAAAGTGAGGATGGTGAAACATTTCTTGCACGAGATGTAATCACTTAAGGAACTTGGAACACTGCTTAGCTAGTATAAACACTTGTACTTTTAGTATCATCATCATCTTCTTCATTATCATCATTTAAAAATGCAGATTGAAAAAATTATGGATTAACAAAGTATTTTGCAATCATTTCTATTGAGAAATAGAGTCTATCTCCCCATCCCTTGAATCTAGGCTGACCTGTGACTTCCTTTAACCAATACGTGTGGCGGAAGTGACATTGTATGAATTCCAAAGTCTAGGACTCCAGAGACTTGCATCTTCCACATTTGCCCTCTTGGAATCCTGTACTGAGACACCACGTGAGAAAGCCAATCTAGCCTACTGGAGGCTGAGAGGCCACATGAAGGCAAAATGGGGTACTCCAGCTGCTAGCCAACACCAACTGCCAGGTAAGCGAGTGAAATCATCTTAGACCTCACAGCCCAGCTGATTGTCCAGTGTGTACTATCAGGTGAGAGCAACAGAAAAACCAAACAAGCAATTACAGAATTGTGACAAATAATAAGATGTTTTAAGCCAAAAGCTTTAAGTGGTTTGTTCTGTAGTAATAGGTAACTAAATAGCATCCAAGAAAGTATAAGTTAATAAAATGATCCTTAGCAAAAAAAAAGTTATGAGCCTCTAAAGTTATTATGAATTTTGATTGCTTTCTTTCTTCCTTCATTCTATAAATATTCATTAAGCAGCTAGCATATTCCAGGTAATAGTCTATGTTTTAGATATAGATTGATGAACAAAACATTTTCCTGCCTTTACAGAGTTTATAGCATTAAAAATGCTAACACATAGATGTCTACAAGAGAGAATAACAGAGACATACCTTAGGTATATTGGAGAATTTTTTTGTCAGTGTTTAGACACAGAGCAGCTATGAAATAAATTCTCTCCTTTGATTTTATTGTAAAAGAAATGGCAATTACATCGAATTCAAAAGGTTTAAAGTATGAAGAAACTATTGTTCTCTCTCTCTTTTCAATCAAAACAGTGGATATAAATAAACTACAGATACGCAGAAAACAGATGGATTTGAAAATTCAAGCTCACACTGAATATAATTAACTTGGAAAGGGAGAGAAGCCAATGATGCCTGAGATCATAGGTGTTCAAGAGACAGGCAAAGGGCTAACTTATTTTTAACACCACAGTAGTCTCAGCAGTAAGGAAAATTCAAACTCGATTAGTCTCCAAAGAGGTGAAAGAGCAAATGAAGAGAGAAAAAAGTGTGGCTATTGGAGAATAATTAACACTTTGACCCAGTTGCCAGCCTGAGTAGGTGTTCAGCACCTGTTAACAGAGCTTGGGTTTCCCGGGTCACCACAAATGAGAAGGTCTTCTGAAAGCACTCTGGGTATTGGTTACTATTTGATTCTACAAGAATCAAATACCTAAAGAAACAAGTGGGCTTCGACATAGCACTACTTCAGCAGCAATGGAGGGCTTTCCGTGTGGGTATGCCTTATTTGTATACCCACATGGAAAGCTCTGGAATAATTCCATCAGACAGGTAACAAAAGGACCTTTGTCCTTGAAAGGCTTGATGATAGTCACAGTGCTCAGGCCACTGTGATTGAGACTAAAATACAACCTAGTGCACAAAACATTTCACAGTTAAACCCCAGCGGCCATTCCATTCTACTAACTCTGCTCTGTGGTGAGTCCTACACATGGAGTATACGAGTACCTTCCCAAAGCCATGCTTTTTAACGTACCATTCCTGCTACCTAAAATACCCTGTCCCCTTTACCTAACAAACTCTTACAGTTCAGACCCAATTTAAATGTTATTTCTTTACACTCCCACCTCCTAAGCAAACCAAATTAGTCATTCCCTTGTTAGTGCTCATATATTACTCTGGGGCTCCCTCTACTACAGCGTAACAGTAACGGCATTTGTGTACTCGTCTTGCCTTCTGCATTGTAAGTTCCTCAAACTCAGAATATATCTGACTCATCATGGTACCTACGGTGCTTAAGTATCTATTGCCTAATAGGTATCCAGGAAACGTGCAATTGATAGAATGAATAGTTAATTAATGAGAAAGAAAAGTGGACAAAGAATATTTGAAGGGTGCTGCAGTGTGTGTGTGTTTGTACATGTGTTATGTATAGAGAGTGAGGACTGTCCAGAAAGTATCCAGCCATGTATTATAATATGAAAAATAGGGCATTTATGGCCGGAATTTTTTCTAGACGGTCCTCTTATAGCTAGATTGTAACAAACAGGAAAATTTCTCATATAAGCTCTGAAGACTTATGATTGAGTCTTTGAAATGCCTTATAAATCTCTTTAAACTTCTTCTTTTCATATCTTTATTCTGATTGTAGTAACAAAGCACTAGCACTTGTGTTTTAAAATAATTGCAGATCACTTCTCAGCCTTTTATCTAAAATCAAGTGTAAAATACTTGCAGATATTTTGCTGTTAGTTAAGTTTTAGCTAGGGTTTTCTAAAAAGCAATTGATTTAATATGAAAAAATATAAATAAATAAGATAAGATTTAATGAGGTTTGAAATGCCTTACTGTGAATCTATAAGAATGATATTTAATAAATGATTATTAGTATTTAACTTAAACCTTACACATCTGTACACAAATTTCTAAACTTCAAAAATCCCTACTACATTATAAGAACATTTAAAAGTTCAAAAAAATAACCTTTTCAAAATTATATAATTATACCAAGTATCCAGTGGAAAATACTCAGTTCTGTCTTTTCTTTTTTTTTTTTTCAATGAATCAAAATCCCAAAAATGTTATCAAGAAATAACTACAGTTTCTAAAGATTGCTTGTTCTACTGGGGATCTTCTCTACATAAATAAGGTTTTTTTTTTTTTTGGCTTCCATAGAATTATTATAATTTGATGGGAATTTGAAAAATGATTTAAATATAGTCTTACAGTCGAGATTATATTTAAATATATATTTAAATAACAAGAATATGTTTATTTTATTATTTTTTTATTGTTAAACTTATTGGGGTGACGTTGGTTAGCAAAAATTACATAGGTTACAGGTGTACAACTCTACAGTGCATCGTCTGTGTGTTGCATTATGTGGTCACCACCCAGGGTCAGCTCTCTTTCCATCACCATATATTTGACTCCCCCTCCCTCCTCTCCCAGCCCCTCTCCCTACCCTCAGGTAACCACTAAACTATTGACTGGGTCCATAAGTTTTTCTTTGTTGCTTTCAGTTTTATATTCTACATATGAGTGAAGTCATGTGGTTCTTGGATTTTTTCTGTCTGGCTTGTTTCACTAAGCATGATGACCTCAAGGTCCATCCATTTTGTTGTAAAGGCAGTATTTCATCTTTTCTTATAGCTGAGTAATGGAATCATTGTGTATACGTACCATAACTTCTTTATTCAGTCATCTATCAAAGGACACTTTGGTTATTTCCATGACTGGGCCACCATGAACAATCCTGTCATGAATGTTGGGGTACATAAGTCTTTGCAGACTAAGGTTTTCAAATTTGGGGGGGTTGATGTACAGAAGGAAGATTGTTGGGTCATATGGTAACTCCATTCCCAGTTTTCTAAGGAACCCCCACACTGTTGCCCATAGCAATTGTTCCAGTTTGCACTCCCACCAGCAGTGTATGAGGGTTCCTTTCTCTCCACATCCTCTCCAGCACTTATTATTCCTTGTCTTGTTGATAACAGCCATTCTCACAGGTGTGAGGGGGTATCTCATTGTGGTTTTGATTTGCATTTCCCTGATAGCTAATGAGGATGAGCATTTTTTATTATGTTTGTTGGCCATTTGTATGTCTTCATGGATGAAATATCTATTCAGGCCCTCTGCCCACTTTTTAATTGGGTTGTTTGTTTCTTTGTTGTTGAGTCATACTAGTTCTTCATATGTTGTAGATATTAATCCCTTATCAAATGCAGTTTGCAAATATTTTCTCCCATTCAGTTGGCTGTCTCTTTGCCTTGTTGATGGTTTCTTTTGCTGTGCAGAAGCTTTTTAATTTGATATAGTCCCATTCATTTATTTTTGCTTTTACTTCCCTTGCCTTTGAGGTCAGGTTCATTAAGTCCTCTTTGAGTCTGAGGTCTGTAAGTTTAGTACCAATGTTTTCTTCCATAAAGTTTATTGTTATGGGTCTTATGTGGAGGTCTTCAATCCATTTTGAATTAATTTTAGTATATGGTGATGCTTCTCAGCTCAGGTGCATTCTTTTGCATGTGGTTTTCCAATTTTCCCAGCACCATCCACTGAAGAGGTTTTCTTTTCCCCATTGTATATTTTTCACTTCTTTATCAAAAATTATTTGTTCATATATTTATGGATTTATTTCTAGGTTTTTTATTTTGTTCCATTGGTCTGTGTATCTGTTTTTCTGCCAATACCAAGCTGTTTTGATTATTGATGTTTTGTAGTATAAATTGAAATTGGAGAGTGTGATACCTCCAGCCTTATTCTTTTTATGTAGTATTGCTTTGGCAATTCAAGGTCTTTTGTGTTTCGATACAAATCTGATAATTTTTTTATCTATTTTGTGAAAGTATATTTGTGGGGTTTTGATGGCCATTGCATTAAATCTGTAGATTGCTTTGGGTAATATGGACATTTTAACAATGTTAAGTCTTCCTATCCATGAACACAGAATATCTTTCCCTTCCTCTGTGTCCTCTTCAATTTCTTTTAATGGTGTTTTATAGTTTTCCATGTATAAGTCCATCATGTTTTTTGTTAACTTAATTCCCAGGTATTTTATTATTTTTGTTGTGATCACAAAAGGTATTTATTCTCTCATTTCTTTTCCTGAAGATTCATTGTTTGTATACAGAAATGCAACTGATTTTTGTACATTGATTTTGTATTCTGTGACTTTACTGTATTTGTTTATTGTTTCTAATAGTTTTCTGGTGGAGTCTTTGAAATTTTCTGGGTGAAGGATCATGTCATCTGCAAACAGTGGGAGTTTGACGTCTTCTCTCCCAATTCAGATACTTTCTCTTGCCTGATTGCTCTGGCTAGAACTTCC
Organism: Lyroderma lyra; assembly: GCA_004026885.1. Lineage (NCBI taxonomy): Eukaryota > Metazoa > Chordata > Mammalia > Chiroptera > Megadermatidae > Lyroderma > Lyroderma lyra. The sequence goes on from PVJL010005581.1 coordinate 80,843, forward strand.
AGTACTATATTGAATAGCAGTGGCAACAAGGGGCATTCCTGTCTTGCTTCCAATTTTAGGGAAACAGGCTTCAGCTTTTCCCCATTCAGTATGATATTAGCTGAGGGCTTGTCATATATAGCCTCTACTATGTTGAGTACTTTCCCTCTATACCCATTTTATTCAGTGTTTTGAATATAAATAGATGTTATATCTTGTCAAATGTTTTTTCTATATCAATTGATATGATCATATGGCTTTTATTTTTTATTTTGTTTATATAGTGTAACACATGGATTGATTTGCATATGTTGAACCATCCTTGTGCTCCTGGGATGGATCCCACCTGATCATGATGTATGATCTTTTTGATGCATTGTTGTTATCTATTTGCTAGTATTCTGTTTAAAATTTTTGCATCTGTGTTCATCAGAGATATTGGTCCATAGTTTTCTTTTTTGTGTGTGTTTTCTTTACCAGGCTTTGGTATTAGGGTAATGTTTGTCTTCTAGAATGAGTTGGGATGTTTTGCCTCATCTTCAATTTTTTGGAAGAGTCTAGGAAGGACAGGCGTTAATTCCTCTCGAATGCTTGGCTAAACTCATTTGTGAGACCGTCTGGTTTGGGACTTTTGCCTTTGGGGAGGTTTTGGATGATTGTTTCAATTTCTATTGATTGGTCTATTTAGACTATCCAGTTCTTGATTCAGTCTAGGTAGATTGTATGTTTCTCGAAATTTGTCCATTTCTTCTAGGTTGTTAAATTTGGTGGCATAAAGCCCTTCACAATATTTTCTTATGATCCTTTGTATTTTTGTGGTGTCAGTTGTAATTTCTCCCCTTTCATTTCTAATTTTGGTGGTGTTCTTTCTTTTCATCCTTTGGTTAGCCCAGCTAGGGGTTTGTCAATTTTGTTGATTTTTTCAAAGAACCAGCTCTTTGTTGCATTAATTTTTCCTATTGTCTTTCTGTTCTCAATTTCATTTAGTTCTGCTCTAATTTTTATTATTTCTTTTTTTCTGCTGACTTTGGGTTTTTTTCTGTTCTTCTTTTTCTAGTTCTTTAAGATGGAATATTTAGATGTTTCTTGTGATGTTTCTTGTTTCTTAAGATAGGCCTGTTATGATATAAATTTCTCTCTTATTACTGCTTTTGCTTCATCCCAATAATTTTGATACATAGTATTTTCATTGTCATTGTTTTTATGTATTTTTAATTTCTTCTTTAATTTTGTCTTTGATCCAGTCAATTTTTAATAAGACATTGTTTAATCTCCATGTATATGGGATTTTTTTTCTGCTTTCTTTTTGCAGTTAATCTCCAATTTCAAAGCTTTGTGGTCTGAGAATATACTTGGTATGATTTCAATCTTCTTGAATTTGCTGAAGCTAGTTTTGTGTCTCAGTATATAGTCTATCCTTAAGAATGTTCCATGTGCACTAGAAAAGAAGGAATAATCTTTTGTTGTTTGATGAAACCCCTGGTGAATGTCAATTATGTCCAATTACTGTCATGTATCATTTAAAGCTACCACTCAGCCCCGCACCTACCTATGATTGCATTGCTCCTTGGCCAGTGTCCCCTGGCTCCCTCTTAGTTCTTTCAGTCAGTGCTGGTCAGGTTGAGATCTGCAGCTGCATGTGTCCACTCCGCTCTGCTCCCTCCCTCCTCTCCCGTTCATGCCCTTTCTCTGACCTTCAGGGGTTTTCTTGCGATGTGTGGATCTCTCAACTAAGACTGTGCCACTCAGGGATTCCTCTGTTGGATCCCAGTTGTTCAATTGTATTTTCCGGGAGAGATTTCAAGGATCCCCTCTCTGGTTGCTATCTAGCTAGTCCCCAAGAATATATGTAAATAACCAAAATTAAAATAACATTTAAATTGGGTCTATAGAGTAAGAATTTATTAGGTGGAAGGTAAAAGGGTAGTCTAGGTAGCAAGAATGGTATCAAAAAGCACGGATTTGTGAATGTATACCCCATGGGTTTTTAAATAATGTTTTCCCCCCTCTCTGGCTGTATAAAAGATATAACAATGCTCACTATAGAAAACTTGAAAAACAAATAAGTAATTTTCTTTAGAAAAAAATAAAAATCATCTCAAATTCAACAGCCTGAGATAATTACTGTTGATATTTTATTATAACATTTCATTAGAAAAATAACATAAATAGAAAATTTAGAAATAAAAATAAAATAAAAATTACAATGTTTTATATATTAGTTTTTCTAAGTACATATGATAACACATTTAGACAATGTCATGTTTTTAATATAATTTAGGTTACTCCCAGTTTTTAAGGTCATCAACATAATTAATTATATTGCATTATTAATACTGCAATGCACTTTGTATGTAAGTAATAGTTTTAATTTTTAATGACTTTTGTGGAACAGACTCCCAGAAGAGAAATTAATAGATCAGAGTACCCATTTTTTAAAACTCTTAATATGTGTTGCAAAAATACTTTTAAAGAGTTGCCACCATGAAACCTCCTATCAGCAATAGATAAGAGCATCTGTTTTCCATCTCAATAATATTCAGTATTATTATTTTTCATCTCTACTAATATGACAGGCCAACATTGTTTCTCAATGATTTTGTGCATTTCCTTGATTATGAAGTGAAGTTAGACATTTTTGACATGTTAACTGGCCATTTGTATTTTATTTACTGTGAATTAAGCTCCTTGAGGACAGGGGTGTTTGTTTGTTCCAAGACCCTGCATGTCCATCACATTATAATCACTCAATTATTGCTTTAGTGACAATAGTACTTTCATATACTTTGGCTGTTTGTTATGTTGGTTTTTAATGTTTTTCTTGCTGATTTCTAAAAGCCATTTATATACTAAATGTTTGTTGCAATTACTTTCCCCTAATTTTTCATTTTTCTTTTAATCTTGTTTATAGTGTTTTTGATGAAAAATCTTTTCTTTTTGTATAGTCATCCACTGGTCTTTTTATTTTATAATTTCTTTTATGCTTTATGAACTTCTCAATTCTGAGATAGTTTTCAGTGGAAATATAATTCACAGTTATTGTTGGGTAGAGGAGGGTATTTATTACTTCTGTTAATATGCTTAATTTGCACAACGAGATTCAGTGTTTCATAAGAATAACTTGAGGACTAATTGGTATGTCCTGGCAGTCCCTAGCAAGTGAGAAGGTGAGACTTTGAAGAGCAAACATTTTTCCTTACAAGGATTCTTAATCTGTAGTGAATCCTCTGAGCCTATAAAATTCAATGTGCACTTTTCTAGGAAGAGTCTGAAAGGATCTGTGGTTTCAAAATGATTAAGAATCATTAGAAGTTCTTTGAAGAATGTTCATGTCTAACACTATTTGAACTCTCTAGTATTTGAAGTTTGACAAATTTAAATTTTAACAAACAAATTTCAAATCCAGTATTTGACATCCCCTGAAGAGAAAGGATAGGCTGAAGAATAGTGACTCAAGTTTCGAAGCTGAAAAATAATTTCAGCACAAGCTTTTCTAAAGTTGCTTCATGCTGAACCCAAACTATACCAATGATAAGGGAGAACATCTGATGCCAGTATTATATGTATGACAGCCCATGTGTATGTCACTGAAAATATAATATAATAGATCCTAAGGCTTAATATGTCAGTCTTTTCACATAATCCAGACTCATAGAGTCTCCCAATTGGAAAAGACCTTACAAGTCTATAAGCCTTAAACTCCTGTGTATCTCCAACAATCACCGAGTCTATGATTAAACATATCTAGCGATGGAGCATTCTTTGCTTCTTAAGACAATTTATTCAATTTATTGCAAAATTTCTTCCTCCAGCCCTTATTTCATGAAGCCCTAAGTTTTCCATTTATTTTCCTGAAACAATGGAGCCCAGGTAATCAGACACACCTGCAGGAAATCTGCTGAAACAAATTTTCTGCCTTCTTAAATGGATGAGTTCAGACATAATCAAAACAGCATGTCCTTGCTCTGTAGAGATTCTTGCTGAAAGCTTTATAAAACAGTGTGAGATGTCGAATACAAAGTGATCCTTAGAAATAACAGTAGAATTTAAGTTATACAAAGCACGTAACAAAGTATGAGCTATACTGATGTTTAGAGCTCCTAACTTGGCAAAACAAGGATAGCGGTTAATTTTTGTATAGGTGATCATTAAGGTATAACGGCAGGCTATTTCCACAAAACTGCCCTCTCATTTTGACAAAAGTTAAGCAAATTAGCAGAGATGTTTTCTCTTCTGACTTGGGAAACTGCCCCAATCCCTACACAGGCAAATGTCTGAATGCTCGCTGAGGTTACCTAACACCATACGGTAACTGAAAAAAAGACAGTTACTACTAATGAGATTTAAAAAACTCCCCAAAAACAAAAGTCCTGGACCTGATGTCCTCACAGGTGAATTTTACAAAACATTCAAAGAAAAATTATCACCTAGTCTTCTTAAACTATTCCAAAAAATTAAGGAGGAGGAAAGTCTCCCAATTTCATCTTACAAAGCCAACATAACCCTAATTTCTAAACCAGATGAAGGCATTACAAAAAAACAACAAAAAAACCCATGGTCTGATATCCTTGATGAACATAGACATAAAAATCTTCAATAAAATATTAGCAAACCAAATTCAGATATACATTTAAAAAATGATACACCATGATCAAGTGGGATTTATTCCTGGGATGCAAGATTGGTTTAATATCTATCTACAGATCATTAATGTGATATACCACATAAACAAAATGAAACATAAAAATCATATGATCATATCAATAGATGCAGAAAAAAAGTATTTGACAAAATCCAGTATCCATTTATGATAAAAACTCTCAGCAAAGTGGGAAAAGAGGGAACATATCTCAACTTAATAAAGGCCATATATGACAAACCCACAGCTAATATCATACTCAACAGAGAAAACTAAAAGCATTCTCCTTAGGATCAGGAACAAGACAAAAATGTCTGCTTTCACCACTTTTATTCAACATAGCATTAGAAGTCCTTAGCCACAGAAATCAGAAAAGAAAAAGAAATAAAAGGCATCCAAATTGGAAGAGAAGAGGCAAAACTATCATCATTTGCAGATGACATGATACTACATAGAGAGAACCCCAAAGATTCCACCAAAAAACTACTAGAAATGAAAAATGAATTTAGTAAAGCAGCAGGATACAAAATTAAGAGTAGACCCTCAGTTAACCAGCATTCATGGGGAATGGTAGATGCCAGATAAGTGTAAGTAGATTCTCCATTAACTGGAATTCAAGCAACCAGCACTCTCAAGCAACCAGCAAAATCTCAAGCAACAGGCAAAAACAACTAATTTTGCCAGTTGAGTGTGCCAATTGCTTGAGTTCCAGTTAACAGAGAGTCTACTGTATTCAAAAATTGGTTGCATATTTATACACCAATAACAAACTATCAGAAAGAGAAATTTAAAAAATGATTCCATTTACAATTGCATAAAAAAAAAAATCTCACAACAAATTTAACCAAGGAGGTACTTAGAAAATTATAAGACAATGAAGAAAGAAATTAAAGAAGATAGTACAAATAAATGGAACCATATAATATTGTGCACATGCATAAGAAGATATAACATAATTGTTTGTACTACCCAAAGCAATCTATAGATTCAGTGCAATCCTTAACAAAATACTAATGGCAGAATTAGAGCAAATAATCCTAAAATTTATATGGAACCATAAAAGACCCCAAAGAACCGTGACAATCTTGAGAAAGAAGAACAAAGCTGGAAGCATCATGCTACCTGATATCAAACTATACTACAAGTATAGTTATCAAAACAGCATGGTGTTAACACAAAAACAGACACATAGATCGATGGAACAGAATAGAGAGCCCAGAAATGAACTCACATCTATGTGGTCAATTAATCTATGATAAAGGAAGCAAGAATATATAATGAGGTAAAGACAGTTTATTCAATTAATGGTGCCAGGAAAACTGAGCAGATGCACGCAAAACAAAAATGAAACTGGACCACCTTCCTGTACCACATACAAGAATAAACTCAAAATGGATCAAAAAGTTAAATGTAAGACCCCAAACAATAAAACTCCTAGAAAAAAACATAGGCAGTAAAGTCTCAGACATTACACTTAGTGTTTTGTTTTGGTTTTGGTTCTGGTTTTGGTTTATGTATCTCCTCAGGCAAGGGAAACAAAAGAAAAAAATAAACAAATGGGACTACAACAGACGTAAAAGTTTTTGCACAGCAAAGGAAACCATTAACAAAACAAAAAGACAGCCTACTGAATGGAAGAAGGTATTTGCTAATGATACATTTGATAAGCAGTTAATATCCAAAATTTATTAAAAAACTCACACAACTCAACACCAAATAAACAAAAAATCCAATTAAAAAATGAGCAGAGGACCTGAATACACATTTCTCCAAAAAGGACATTCATATGACCAATGGACATGAAAAGATGCAACATTAATCACCAGAGAAATGCAAATAAAGACCACAATAAGATACCACCCCACATCTGTCAGAATGGCTATTATTAATAAATAAAAAAAATAACAGATGTTGGTGAGGGAACGCTTGTGCACTGTTGGTGGGATTGCAAACTGGTGCAACCACTAGGGAAAACAGTATGGAGTTTCCTCAAAAAATTAAAAATAGAACTGCCTTATGACCCAGCAATTCCACTCCTGGGTATTTATCCAAAAGAATCCAAAACACTAATTTAAAAATATAAATACATATATATACCTCTTTGTTCACTGCAGCACTATTCACAATTGCCAAGATACAGAAGCAAATGAATTGCCCATCATAGACAATTAGATTTTTTTTAAAGCGTGGTACATATATACAATAAAGTATTACTCAGTCATAAAAAAAGAATGAAATCTTACCACTAGCAACAACATGAATGAACCTAGAGGATATTAAGCTAAGTGAAATAACCCAGCAGACAGAGAGAAATACCATATGCTTTCACTTATATGTGGAATCTAAAGAACAAAATAAACAACAACAAAAAAGACTGTTGACTAGATTCGTATAGAACAATAAAGTGTGCAGAACTGAGTGTGCAATTATCTTCTAATACAAATGTGCATATGGATACAAAAACACATAGGAAATAACTTCAACCTCTTTAAATACTTATAAATATTTTAAAAAATAATCTCTTTATTTTGTGTCAAAAAATAGCATAAAGACTAGCTATGGGAATTACCCTGTTAATTTCTACATCATTCACAGCAAGGAAGAGAGGAAAGATCAATCAGAAACCCCATGGGGGGTCAGTGCTCAATTAGAGTGAACTCGAAGTAGGCTGACCAGACATACCATTTTAAATGGGACAAAAAACAATGGTACTGTCTCATCAAACAGTACGTGTGGTCAGCCTAGTCTCACTGGGCTAAATTCAAGGTGTAGGTAAGGTGCCAAATGCTTGCCTAAACCACAGCTGGGAATCCAAGCTCCTACCTGTTAAGCCTCTGATAGGAGCCATCCCCGTGTCCTACCCTACACCCATGCCTGTCCATCCCTAGATAGATTTCTGTCAAGACTTGTACCTCCCTTCCTATCTTCTTTTTTAATATCACACTGTGCCTCCATGAATCACTGGCATGCATTCAACTGGGGGTCTCTTGGCAAGTTACCAACTTCATGAAATAACCTATGAGACTCATCAAATACAGTAAACTCCATCTTGTACACTGGTCTAAATATAGTTGGAATTTCTCCTCAGATCATGTAGATACTCTAACAATCTCTAAAAGACTTAGTGGGGAAAAATAGTGTTATGATCATTTAACTATATGGTGGTATGCTGGGGAACAGAATTAAACACATCTAGAATTTTTCTATTATCCCCTCAATTGCAATGAACTCTCAAGGCTACAACAAACCCTGTTAACTACACAAAAGAAAGAGCCTCTTAATTGGGAGTCAAGAAAACCTGATAGCTTCTATTTTCTATAATGGTAGACCTAAAGTGTGGTTCCCCACCACCAAAGTGACACAGAACAGATGTGGGTGGTCATAGACAGTCACTGCAGTCACTTAATAGAATTGTAGAGCCAGGCAAAAATAGGGGGAAGACAAGTATTATGGGAGACAAATACCAGGAAACAACTGGAATTAGAGAGTTGGTAAGTGATAGGTGAGTGAAGGGTATAAAGAAAATATAGGTGCCAATGACTTGTATTTCAAGCTAGTTCCTATATCTTGGATGAATCTTCAGAAAAACATTAAGCTCTAGTTGTTACCTTGTTATGCAAAGCAAATTGCTTGCAAACCAATGTTCAGTAAGTTGCTGGTTACAAGAAAAAATCGTTTTCAAATAACAAATGAGGATAGAATGAAGTTACATGCTGACATGGCCTTCTTTATTTTATTAATCACTCAGTTCTGTTAAATGTCTGGTTAATTTAATGAAGGGGGAAATAGACAAGTGTTTTTTTGGCTGAGCTAGTCAAGCCAATTTAAATGGCTGATTCCTTCATTCTACATAGAGCCACTTCTCAGCCACCTCCAAAAAGTAAAAAAGCAAGAATTCAACTTCATAGTTTTTGTTTCTAATGCCAATAAATTAGGTTTATTCCTTTCACACTGTGCTCAGGGATGAGTAACGCTCACGCTAGTTTTTTTCGGGTCAATATATGGGATAAAACAGAAACAAGAAAAATCCATAAAACAGGTTACTGAAGGCAGAGGGGACCAGCAGATAGGACTGCCTGGTCAGTTCTGCAGACTTCAAGGATGTGTTGGTCTCCAAAGATGGGTTATAGTTCCTTCTCTCCTGAACAACTGCAATGATGAATGAATAACAAGGAATAATTCATAAACCCATTAAGTTAACCTTTGAATCTATAAAGAGAGAAACTCCAAGAAAAGATTAGATGTTGGGCTGTATGAGAAGGCTTACATTTTGCAGCTAAAGAAAGTATAACTTCCCCATACTGGCAAAACAGAACATCCTGATTACAGTATCAAAATCAATCAATTTCACAAATTCTTTTTTTTCTTTTTTTAATTTTTTTACTTTTTTAAATTCATTTTTATTGCTAGACATTTTGGGGTGACATCTGTTAGCAAGGATTACATAGGTCTCAGGCATACAATTCTACAGTGCATTGTCAACTTGATGTATAATAAGTTCACCACCTAATGTGACTTCTCTTTCCATCACCTTATATTTAGCAGCTGACTTCTGGGGAACACGCCCTGTTCTGATTTGCCCCTTCATCCTTCCAGCAAGTTATTCACCAGTTCCCTGCATTCATTCCTCTCTGCTTGAAAGTGGTTTCTATTTTCCTGATTGGACCCCGACTAATACAAACAGTACTTACCCTCATTGCTCAGCTTCCTCCCTTTATTTCTTGTATTTTATTAATTTGCAAATTAAATATTAAGTTCAAATGTATAGGACTCCTGTGAAATTTATAGAATCAGAAATAGGCACATTTCTTTTCTTGGCCTTTATTGTATCATTTTCCAAACCTTTCTCCAAGGAAGATTTGACATCTGAGTACAAAAGTGTTCATATTTCCCATTATATATATATATAATAGTATGACTAGAAGAATTTGCTTGGGACAAGTTAGTGAGTTATTCTTTTTTTAAGTTTTTAACTTTTATTTTGTAATCACAATTGACATCCCACATTATATGAGTTTCAAGTGTACAACATAGGGATTGGACATTAATATAACTTACGAAGTGATCACCCCAACAATTCTAAAACCCATCAGAAACCATACAGAGATATTACAATATTATTGATTATATTCCCTGTGTAAGTACACTTTACACCCCCAATTGCCTATTTTTATAACTGGCAATTTGTGTATCTTAATTCCTTCACCTTTTTCACCCATTCCCCCAAGCCTCCTATCTGACGATCATCAGTTTATTCTCTGTATCTATGAGTTTGTTTCTGTTTGGTTTGTTAATTTTTTAAGATTCCACATATAAGAAAATTGTATGGCATTTGTCTTTCTCTGTCTGACTTATTTCTCTTAGCACAATACCCTCTTGAGGTTGACCTTTTTCCCATTGGAAGAAAGCTAGACTGACTTACTTCAAAGGGGCCAATTCGAACAAATTAAAATCTTGAACACCTTTTCAATATGATATAGCACAGTAGTTCTGACTAAAGAGAAAGAATGTCTGTGCTGAATGTTAACATGAACCATTCTATTCATGATGGTTTGGAAGTATTTTTTTTGTAGGAGAGAAGAATTTTATCTTTACCAAAACATCAAAAAATATCATCCTGATTGTATAGCCTAATCCTTAGATACCATAATTAAAAACAATCATTTTTACAAGTAAAGAAACTTTAACCAAATAAATTTTATCCTAATTTATAACTCTCAAATAGCTATCATATTGCCTGTTTATACCCTAGGAGATTCAATTGATTGGTCTGAAAATTAACTAGCAGCTGTTTTGATCTTCTGACAATAGGGTAACCACTTAACAAAGATCTTTATTTTTATCAGACCAATAGCTTCTAAAGAACATACAAAGGGACCAGCTGGCAAAAGGAAGCAAGATTGTTGAAAGATTAATTCTTCTGAATCAACTTAGAGCTCTAACTTGTAAGTGTGGCAAGAGCAGTCTGTGTAAGTGGACATTAAATGAAATACGGTATTAAATTATCTTTGAGACACATGTGGGCCCTGAAACTATTGAAACAAAGTCTGACTGTGTTCGGAGTTGAACAGAAACGCTTAGTTCGGTAAATACAGGGCTTGGCAGAAGAAATGCCTGGATTTGAGTTATGATTTTATTACAGAACCATAACCATATATGCTTATGATTTTGTAATATAATCAATGATTTGGTATAGGTTATCAGGTCATAAAAAGGGGCATTATTACAAAATCCTAAGCATGTATGGTTATAATTTTGTAATAAAATCATAACCGGCAGTTACTTCTTCTGAGCCCTGTATAATACCAAAAGAAATGGTTTTAAGTTTGAAAATGACAATACTGTATCTTCCAAAGGCACCTTTTGGGCAACTGTCGGTATTGCTTCCTGAGGAGTCAGATTACACTGAGAGTCTTGAGAACCAAAACAGGCATGGGCGTGTGAAGTGCCTTTCTTTGAACTCTTAGGTGTATTTGAAAGCAATCACTTGAGCATGGTGACAGTAGCTCTTATAATAACAAAAACGTAAGTAACATTATTAAGATTGTTATACATAACATTATTGATTACTCATGAATAATAATAAGCCAAACCTTGAATCTCTTTAATTCTCTTTATTTCCTCTATCCAATATTTAGATTGTTATCAAAACAAAATGTTCAAATTTCAAGTTTGATCAGCCAACATCTGTGTATATGTGCCATATCTATAAAAGCTACAAAAAGAGGATGTTCTTCAATATTTTTATTTACCATACTACATTTGTTTGATTCTGCCGTCCATTTATCCTGAGCTTCCTTTATTTCTCTCAGTGGTTGTCAACCTTCCTAATGCCGCAACCCTCTAATACAGTTCCTCATGTGGCGGTGACCCCCATAAAATTATTTTCATTGCTACTTCATAACTGTCATTTTGCTGTTAGGAATCGTAATGTAAATATCTGATACGTGTTTTCCGATGGTCTTAGGCGACCCCTGTGAAAGGGTCGTTCGACCCCCAAAGGGGTCGCAACCCACATGTTGAGAACCGCTGCTCTACAGCAAAGTGACATGCAACTATATATGACAATTGTCCTACCTTTGATATGCCACTGAGATTAAAAATGTCCCCACTACAACCTGGGGGCATTTTTAATCTCAGTCTTGGCACTTACATGACATTTTAGTAAGGAACAGAGAAAAGCATCAATTTTTCATGTAATTTCATTTTACCTTTGAAAGTTGACAGAACAAGTGATCTATTGCCAATGACCTTTATAAATGAAAAATAAAAATTAGATAACTTCTGGAATTTTTGGAACCAGGAAAATGGCAAATAAACCTTATGGCAACTGAGGCATTCAAAAAGCAGTTGGTCTCTCAGCAGAAGCCTCATATTCCTGTCCCTAGCATAAGTTACCTGTGGGGACAAAATGCATTTTAAAGGTAGCTCCATTTATCAGGTTCCAAACATCTCAAATCTATTAATTTATATCAATAAACCCACTATGGTTAGATACTCACATTCAGCATCATAGCCCTAATCACTCCCCCTGACTGCCTTTCAAATCATTCACAACATCCACATCTCTTTACTCAAGATGTCCTTCCTACCATCACTGCCACCTCTTAACACTCAGCCACCTTAACCCATCATTCAGCCTCCTCTTGCCCAACCTGGCAGACCTGCATTTGGTTATAGAATATTAGGCTACATACATTGTATTTCAGAGTGTCTTAAAATTTCCCAATCATTAGCATCATCTGGGTAGTAGATAAATATTAATAGTAGATGATATATAGGTAGATTAGATAGATATAGATACAGATATGGATAAGGATAGATGATAGACAAATTCTGAGAACTCTTCTGAAGATTCTGACTTAGAAGTTCTGGAGACAGTTCTGGTATTCTTGCTTTTAACCTGACCTCAGGTAATACCTCTAGGATCATAGGCCTGATTTGATAGCATCATCTTAATATAGAAATACCAAATCTCCAGACTGTGGGTTATAGAGCACATGATGTATTTCAAATGTTTGAATTTGAAATTTTTAGATGGAACATAAGACTCACCAGTTCCCTCAGAACCCACCTTTTGCTAGTATTATTTTTGAAACCTCATCCCTTTAAGTCACAAATCTGTCATCTAAAGACATCTGAGTATATGACATCTGCTTTAGTTACTATTTACATTCATGTTTCCTCTTTTGCATAAAATTTCAATTCCTTAAAAATAAGTAGAATAAATAGAATCTTCTCTTCTTATAATACACTCAACATACAAGGAGTTTTTATTGCTTTGTTTTGTTTTATTTGGGGTTTTTGTTTTAAAGAGTATTCCTTTCTGAACTATTCTTTGACAGACTGTGTGATCCTTTGTAAAACATGGAAGACAGCCTGAAAGGCACAGGACCCTGCTTTCACAATGACACAGAGCTAGAGCAAACTGAGGTTTAGCTCAGAACATTAAATCCCCCTGGCTGGAACTTTCAGACACTATTCTCTGAAAGCAAAGAAGATGACATAGCAGGTACGCTAAAGCCCATCAAGGTCCTGCGAAGACTGGGCCCCACCTGCACTCCTTTGGAGTATTTACTCTGGAAAAAAGTGCCCCGCCATTCTCCACTCTGATGAAGAGGCTCGGTAATCCCTACCCAACGGAAAGCTCAGAGGATTGACCTCAGTGTCCCACACAGCCATTTCTCTAAGAGTTAGAGGATCAGGCTCATGCTTTTATTTTTTACTTTAACAATGCTATTTTATTGGGTTCAGAACTAAATAACAAAAGGAGAACACGGAGGTAGAGGAGGAGGAGAAAAAGAGGAAGCAGAAGAAGAGACTAAGGAAGCAGAAGGAAATTGGAGGGAGTGGGGAGAATTAGGCCAGGGTGTTTAGTCTTCGGGTTTCTTTCCTGTGAGCTTGCCTGAGGCTGGCTATACCCTTCACAGAAGGTCAACAATCCTCCATCTACTCCCCTCTCTCTCTATTCCAGTAACCTCCCCATCCCTGTCCCTTCAAGATTAAGGGGTTATAGCTACATTTATATTAGCCCCATTTCCCTACACCATTCCTTGAGATTCCCCTAGACTCCACTCACACCTATATAATGAGTTCTTCTGTAAGTAAACTCTGTAAGAATTATCCTAATTTGAGTATGTCTTTGGTTTTCTCTTGGGACTCTGACAGAATCAGGAAACTCTTCCCCAGGGGAGCAAAGGGGAAACAAGCCGAAGTGACTAATCAAGAAATTAAAGATTTCCTGCAGAAAACGGAGAAACTAAAAACCAGGGGAGTGCAGCCAATGACGAAGCACCAGAGAAGGAAGCCAAGTCTGATTATTATTGTGTGTCTCCCTTCTCATACAATCCTGAGGAATATTTTTATCAACTATTTGTAAATACAAGTTTTTTAGTAGCTCTAGAAACATTTTTTAAGAAGGGAATTTCACCTTATCCCATTTTTTTAAGTGTAAATGCTTTTTTTAAAAGAGGGGATAAAACTGAAAGCAAAGAAAAAAAGAAATGAACAAATAACCCATGGACACAATCAATAGTTTAATGTTTATTTGGGGACGAGTGGGTTAGGGAGGGGAGAAAGGGGAGGGGATGGGAGAGGAGTGGGGGAAGCTAAGTATAAGGTGATGGAAAGAGAAGTCACATTAGGTGGTGAACTTATTATACAACAAGGTGACAATGCACTGTAGAATTGTATGCCTGAAACCTATGTAATCCTTGCTAACAGATGTCACCCCAATAAGTTTAACAATAAAAATGAATTAAAAAATAAAAATAAAAAAATAAAGACGGGAAATCATTTTCTGGTTTTTCATTTTTTAGTACAACCAGAGAACGGTAGAATATTGAGTATGGGAGGCTTTGATCGTCTTGGGTGTCAGCTTGACGTTCCATAGATGGGGGTATTTTTAATACCCTACAATGCAAAGCATACTAAATGGCAACTTGGAGTCAGTTGTGTATTTACTGTGTCATGAACATTTTAAACTTCTTCTATTCCCATGTTTTTGGTAAAATTGTTTCCTAAATAAAACCACTCCTTGATCTTAGTTCTCCTTGTCAGGATTTTTTGCACTCCGTAGCATCTTTGGTTGTTTTCCTAGTGATTTTGTTAACATGCTGTGTAAGATTGTAAATTTGAGTATGTAGTGTACATGATAATAAATTGTGAATTAGTGGGAATTTGATGTAACAGCATATCAACATTTGAAGATACTGATACTAAAATGGAAAGTTACTGACAAATCTGTTTAATATAAATCCTGTAGACTCTTTAATGTAAATTCTGTGAACTCCCACTTCCACATTTCTCCCCCCACGTGCCATGTATGCACTTAGCTCCTGTAACCCTGCTTGCTTATCGCATCAGCCAGCCCCCACCCCAACCCTGTAAGAGTCCGAAATGCCTGCTGGTCAGGGCTCAGAATTTGGAGACTGTAACTCCTCTGAGCCCGCCGGCGTGATAAACTGGTTCTCCAATGCTCTGAGTGCCGTTTGACTTCTTCGGTTACCCGTCCTGCCACAACAATACTTGATATTCTATTAAGAAAAGTTAGCCTCCAAATTTTAAGCTGGACAGTCCCTGGAATAAATATTTAGAAAAGAATCCCAGCTACATACGACTTCAGGTTTTTGGTATGTTATGTTCAGAATTGTATACAAATTGAAGTGTTTGTATTTACCATCAGAACAACCAATACAATCTCAATGACGAAAGAAAAATAAATACTTTCCCCTAGAAGGGGGAATGCAGAAAGAGAGGAATCATCAACGACAGGAGCACATGGGGAATCCTTTGTATTTAAGAGAAAAAGAAGCCGTAACAAAGGAACCCAACTGTAAGAGAGAACTGAGAGGAAAGGATAGGTCACGTGGTATGCAGACTTAGGCCAGACCCCGTCCTGGCCCAGTCACGGATAAAGATGTGATGACAACAGTCATAAGAAGGTGAGTGAAGATGAAGATGGCGATTTGAGGCTTGACACATGGGTCTACATCTTTCCAAATCATACCTGCTCCAATTTCTAAGGTAGCACTGAGTAGCGACTTAGCAACTGAGAGTGTCCCCTGCCATCATCAGTCACCAGCCACAGCCACTCACCAGACGTACCAGGCCACCACCTTCCATCTTGCCATCCTGCCCTTCTATACTGACCCAGACCTCACTGTTGGATGGAATGCGTATTCCTCAGCTGCTGAGTCCTGACAGATGGCAGTCCTCAGCTGACAGCCTTCCATGGAATTTTCTATGCACAATTATCATTACTGAAAGATTGTTAGACTGGTTAGAGAATGTTTCAATGTTCTATGCGACGATTCTGTCTATGAACTGATTTTTCAGTCTAAGTTCATGGCATTTGATGACTAAAACTTCACATCCCAAAGTTGTATTAGTGTACAGATTTTTCCAGTTGTTTGCTAAGCCACACAACAGGAATCTGGGCTGTCATTGCTATAAATTGTTTTACTAGAAATGTAAAATGATTCATTTATGGAGTATTTGACATCAATCTATGTCTTCATAAAAGAAACATTTCTATTTCTATTCCAGATAATTTCTGCACCTGCCAAAGACCAAATATCCCTAAAAACTCTCTCTAGTTTTTCAATATAAACATCATTCTAATAATAACACAAGTAAGATTTTTAATTTTGTGACATTTATATGTCACTGTATGATATCAAACAAAAAGTAATCAGAAGTTTTAAAAAGTCTTTAATTCAGAGCTGAACAAGATGTTTATCACAGTCCACTAGTGGACTGCCAAGCAATTTGGGGGTGATTGCCTGAATAATAAAATAAATAGCTAGTAGAACATGACACTTGGAGAAGTAGCCCTTGCCCTGAAAAAGTCTGTGCAGGCCTGCTTTAATTTATATATTTACTCTTATATAATTCATGCATGATGTAACCTGAAACTCACTAAGTACCCACTATCAGTCAGGGAGCATCTAGACATTTTATATTCATGCATGCATTTATTTAAAAATAGTTCTTCATCTTAATCCATATAAAAACACTTCCAGATTATTAATTCTTCATTGTACATTTATTTGTGCTCTCAGCAAATATTTGACCACCTCCTCTAGGTACAGCCCTGTGCTAGGAACAGCGATATACAAGGTGAACAAAACACACACAATCCGTACACACGTTGAGCTTGGTGAAAGTGACCAACAGTATTCAATATCACAGAATTAAATGTATAAGTGATATGAAGGAAAAGCATATCTTGCTGAGAGATGAAGGAAACAAAAATTTGAGAGAGTAAACAATGTTCTGGCATCCTGCCTTCTTTAGTGCGTAATCTGGGTCATAGCTTTATGGCTGTAACCGGGCTTTTTCTAGCTGCCCTGCCCTCACCAGCCACAGCCTGCTGTCCCCTGTGTGGAGGATACCCAGCCAGAGTGACAGTGCATGTGGGGGGACCCAAGCAGCTAGTTTATCTGTCTGACTTCTAAAGCATGGTGTAGTGGAGGGAATGTCATTTAACCCTCAGGGCAAGAAATCTGGCACCAGGACAATAATGTAAATCACATTGCTTTGGAACTGACTTTAAAACAAGCCTGCCACACTGAGAATCCCCAAAGCATGTTAGATTAACCCTTTCAAACCAGTCGTCCCTTCATGGCTTACACTACAGCAGTCGGCACCCATGTCCATGTATTCATCCTTGGAACCCCGCCTGAAAGCACTTAACTAGATAAATCTCCAGTAGAAAGAAAGAGAGAGAGGGCAAGTGAAAAAGAGAGAAAGAGCAAGGGAGAGAGTGCCAGACATGCAAATATTTTCACAATTATAGGCCAACAGAAAAATAAGGTAGTATAACAACAGCGAGGGTAATTTCCAGGGGAAAAAACAACAAACATCATGTGATATCAATATTTCTATCCTGAAACACAGTCATAAACCTAAGATTTAATCAATCTACACTAGGACGTATGAGTCCTAACGATATATACGCAGAGATATTTCTTGATTGCCTGTTAACTTCTTTGTAACCAGGAGGTGTGAAAATGTAATAGGCTGATTTCGCACATGTTTCAACATTTCTCCAAAAAAATTTACCTTTCTCATTTGCAGCTTTTCCAGGTAAGTTTTACATTATATTAACATGAATGTTTAAGCTAGAAACTATCTTTTCTGCAGCAAGTTTGACCATAACACGGGACAGACAAATTCGTTCAGAGCACATGTGCTTTGCTGGGCAACATGCTGCAAAGCACCTCCCGTATCCCAGGCCGGCGAACTGGACCAGGCAAATCCTGACTGACCTCCGGGAGCACGGTGACCTACAATACACATCCTTAGGACATTATAATATGGGGAGTGTTACACTCATCCGCAATACATAATAATGTTAAATTATAATAACTTCCACCAAGAACAGAAAAAATTATCAGCACTTCCTCTGAATGGCCCCAATTCCAATTTGTGCATGTGAACATTTCCCAGTGTACAAATTTGGGAATAATAACTACAAGCTTCTTTAGGGTGACCTTAAAGACTTAAAAAAAAGACTCTAAACAATTAGCAAGACTTTCTATCACTTTCTGATTCTTATAGAATTTCTTGACAGTTACCTGGTGAGAAATAGTAGAATAATCATTTAATTATTTTGACCACATCCATTTGAAAGTACATGTTATAAATCTGTGTCAAGCTGTGAAGACTTTGCCATCTGTTCTAATCATTCGTGGGAGAATAAAAAATGCTATTATAAGATGGTTATCTTAATGAATAATTCAATAGGAAAAAAATTTTGTCATAGAAAATGTTCTTCTAGCAAAACATGATTTGAAATGTGATATGACCACTGTAACTTTTTATAATTTCCTTACATATATTTGAGGTTTTGTTTGTAAATTGGGTTTTGATTTAGTAGGCAGAAGAAAAATTAGGCTTTGGAATAAAAAAACAGAAACAACTATAGCAAAAAAAAGAAATTCCCATTCCATATACTAAGAAGTCTTCTTAAACTGCTCTCCAACTATTGGTCTGATCAAGGTCGGATAGCAAGCCAAGCCAGGAGAAGGCCCCTTCGTAGAAGCAGACTCCAGTCTGAAGAGGACCCCTCTGGATAGAAAGGAAATCTCTTTCTTTCCCCCAAGGAAGTCTTCCCTTCTTTAGTTTCTCCATGGAGAACACAGTGCTGAGAGGGACTCTGGAGCCTCATGTCAGCTTGGAAGGAGAATACTATGGTTGTCACTGTCTTCCTAGATCATGAAATGCAAAGATATGTCAAATGTGAGTACGGCCCTTTATGCCTTTTTTCTGGAGTAGCTCTTCTGTCCTTCGATGATTTAACCGTCAAAAGTAATACATTCTTATTAGCAAATGAGAATCACTTGTGAGAGGAGTTTATCACTTCCTTGGTCATCTCTACTCTTGAAGTTTACTTTGGCATTCATAGAAAAACAAAACAAAAAAATCTTTATTTGTTATGAGCTTAAAAAATGAGATAAAACCTACTAATATGTCATAAAAGCTGAGGCACCCTACCAGCTGTTTGAAGGAAAGAAAGAAGGGAAATAGGCATGAGATCCATACACTTATCTCAATCTTCATAATAATTCTTCAAAGAAGTTATTATCTTTTATTTTTTTACAGTTGAAGAAACAGGCTCACAGGTACTGAATAAATTCTTTAATGTCTCAAAGCTAAAGCAGAAGCCTGGGCCCATTAGTCTCCACATTGCAGATGGCTAGTTACATACAAGATTTGGGGGATATTTTTGGAAATACTTTGGCCCATGGAAGCCTGTTTACACAGTAGTAGTGTAGTGGGATGTAGTACCCTTTTACTTCTCCAGATGAACTAATGCTTTTTCCTTAGGTCTTTTCAAGTTCTTTTCACTCATCTGGCTAATTCCTACTGGCCCTTTCTGACTCATTCCCAAGTTTCCAAAAATGTGCCCTATAGAATCTGATAGTTACCTCTGTCACTGTTTTTGATAATTGCTTTCCTGCAAAACTCTTTGAAGACAGGTTCATGTCTTCATCCCTGTATGTCTAACATGATTCCTTGCCCATAATAGCCACTCAATATTTGTTAAAGGTAATTAAGAAAGGGGGAGAAGTGTTTTTAATCTCAGTATCTGACTATGAAAAATTGGTGTGATTATTGTCAACCTAAATAACAAAGTGGCTAATTATTCCTGAAGACAGAAATGAAGGCTGCTATATAGTTAACAATGTAATGAGTCCCCCAAGCCTCTTTTCAGTGTGCAGGACCTGCGGGGGTCTTCTAGTTACCCTAAAGGAAGGCCAAGTATCGGCCAAGCTCACAGGACCCTAGGAGATGTCATTGGGACCATGAGCCCCACTATACAATGGGAGCTAGGTATGAATACTGTCTGCTTAACACTAAAATGATCTTTTTGTCACTCCAATATATTTAACAATAAATAAATAAATGATCTTTTATGAGTAGAGAAAAGAAGAAAGACTTCTTTTTCTAGTTCCATATACCAGTTTCTTCTAGGTCCAGCTTGCTCCGAAAACAATACCCAACCACCTTCATATTATGAAGGGTTGGTAGAAAGAAGTACAATCATTGTAATAGGACTGCAAATTCACTCATAAAAACCTGCTGTTCAGCAAAAACACAGTGCATGTTGTTTCTAATGGATATGATCTCTCTCTAAGCCCCCATGTACTGGGGATTATCTGATATCATTCAATATATCATTCAATCTAATAAATAAAGCAAACCTTTACTAGATACCATTCATCTTTCAGGTTAAAATGCTCAGTCTATCTTAACCCTTTTCCTGTGTTAATTGACTTCAAGTTTTTTTAAATGTGTCAAAAGCCACAAAAAATAAAAAGTTGATATTTTGACTATGTTATGCATTTAATCATAACATTTTGAGCCACTTTGTATATAAATGACATTATTTTTATTTTAAATTTTGTTATATGTTAATAAATTAACCATTATATTGAATTTTAGCAAAAAATACTCAAAACATACTAAGTGGCATCAATTAGATTTAAGTATAGATAAATTAGATTCTAATGGCATTGATAACATAAAAAATTATTACAAAATGGTACATATGGAATAAAAACATCTTTGTTGTTGGTAGTGCAAGTCACAGGAAAACATATTTTAAAATCTTATAAATGGAGAAAAGTCTTTGAAATAGTTTCAGACTGAATAACAATTTCACAATAATTACAGTATCTATATTTTTAAGTAAATACAGTTAGGGTGGTACATTTTATTAAAATAAATGATTATGTTAAAGTATAAAATTTCCTATTGTTATTCATTCTTGAAAAACACAAAAATATAGAAAAATGTACATATAGCAGAGGGAAGTTTTTTGAGCTCATGGGGTAAACTCAAAAGCCACAATCAGCAGATGGAAATATTCATTCAGATACATCAGAACATTGCAGTAAAAAGGTTAATCCTGCATTTCTCTTATTTACATTCATCACTCTATTCCAAGTTGACATCTATGCTCACAGTAGTTGTTGAATGAATAGGCGAATGAATGGCCTTATGCAGGCTGTGAAGGGGTCCTCACATCTTGTGGAGGATCCCTCCAAACCCTTGTAGTACCCACTGTGGAATCGCTGGTCTAGCACACATTTTGGTTGGTCTGTAAAATTGCGGCCTTTCTTCAGTGACTGATAGAATATTACTGCTCACTCAATGCATCAACCACGTTTCTAGCTTCTGTAAATGTGGTGCTTTAACATCTGCCATATATGCAAATGCTGAAACACCTTGTTGTGGACAATATGCCTGAGTCACCTTGCTTAGACCTCCTGCCTCCATCATCGACCTTCTCCGCTGAGGAGTTCTCCAAGGGGTGGGAATGGGAGATGTGCAAATGGATGTGCAAATGCAAACACACCAACCCAGTGTCCACAACCCCAATCACCTCCGTTCTCACACCCTGGGCCATTGTACACCTGGCTTATTCACCCCAGGGTCAGACCCCAGACAACTAGTAACAGTCCCTATGCCCCCAGAGCCTGTTGAAATATTTCAAACTAGCAAATCTTAAGCTTGTTACCCTATTCCTTCCCACAAAAACCACCATGAAGTTTCTTATCCACAGTTCTTCTCTGCCCCTTCTCCCGCTGACCAACCACATTGCTTCTCTGTATGGCCCCCAATGGCATGACAGGCCCTTCCTCATGGGATCTATGAGGGAGACTTGAGAGCCAAACTGGACTTGCTATCCGTTCATACTGTTTTATTGGACTGCACAAATAGGTAGTGGGTGCCCTTCATGAGGTCCCAAATAAGGTGAGCCTATCACCTCTAACTTTGATATTTCCTCAAATTTTTAAAAACATCATCTGTGCTCTGGCTAAACACCTGGAGCCAAGAGCTCTCTTTCTTCTCTTGTCTTGTTTCCCTTCTATTGTCCCCTTTTTCATCACCCCCTGGGGCCAAGAGGGACAGCCTTTTTCCACCTTGTCTTCCTGTTTACTCTTATAGCACTGTTCTAGAACTCTATGTTTAACTTCGCCTAGCCTGGTTCTTGATATGTTAAAGAAGGAGACTAAAATAAAAAAATAAATATATTTTTTTCTCCCCTCTTCCTTCCCTCTCTCTCTGTCTCTCTCTCTCTGTAAACCAGTTATCTAGCTTTCTTGTGTATTGTACCATCCTCTCCTGCCATACAAGGTTAAACTTCATGGCCTACACTAAAAATAGAAGCAAGTAAGAAGAAACTAATTTAAGTTAAAGTTTTAAATTAATGATTTTACATTTGCAATATCATTATCCCTTTTATATCAGCATGTGACTGCAATCTTTAATCTTAACTCATAGGTATGTCTTAAAAATCAGGATCCACTTTGATTTTTTTTTCCTCAAGAGCTCCCAACAGTGAGCATCACTCCCCAGAAGTAAAATCGCTCTCACTTCTAGTATAACACATCAACAAGACTACAAAGAACATGTGTATCAACCAAACGGAAAATGAAAAATGTTCCTTACAACACGAATGTACGTCATTAGTAAGTGGTTCTACTCACTAAACAAAGAAATGCTGGACACGTGGCTGTAACATTACATTACCTTAGAGCAAACCCAACTCAGCTCTCAATTTGTAGATAGAAAGAGTCTAGAAATCTCACCTGATTCTGACAGATGCTACCCTCAGAAATAGCTTTAACAACTCCCTCCACTTTACAGTCGAGGCATTGTTGATAGTTTCGGAAAATACTCTTAAAGACTGGTATCTTTCACATAATGTTCTGGCAATCTAGGATACTCTTACCCCTCCCAAATACATGTTCTAAGAGCCTTTTCACACGTTATCATCCAGCTATCACATTCACATTTTTTTTCTATTGAGAATTGCCCAGGAAATAGATTAGACAGACTGTAGGTGTGACAACATAAGAAATGTGAGAAAAGTGAGATTTAATGTAAAGGCAAGCAGTGAAATTTTTTCTCTCTCACTCTCTAGATGTGTGAGTGAGTGTGTGTGTGTGTATGTGTGTGTGTGTGTGTATTTGCATGTGCAAGTGAGTCCCTCTGCATACATGGGAGTCCCTGGTTTGGGGTTCTTGTTCTTGCTTGAGATATGAGGGAAAATAATAGGTTTTCCAGTTTTTACAAAAAAAAGGCTACAAAAAAGTTGATGGTGATATACATAGCACAGAAGTCTGCAGTGACATACCTCAAAATGTTAACAATGTACATAACGGAAGTTAGTTATAGATTCCATTTCTGTTGCCTCTATTTTCCACATTTCATGCCGTGTTACACTAAAGCATGCATTTCTTAAAACACTATTTTGAGCAATTCCAGAATAAAAGCTTCCATTGAAGTTTTCAAATGCTGATTTAGGTTATGTTTACGTTTACAGGTAGAGTCACTTAAGTTTAGAATTGTGCCAGCTTTTTAGCATTAGTTCTTAAAAGCAAGATATAAAATTTTATTCACACCAAATTAAAGCATGGAAGCCGGCGACGTGCAATGCAATTGTTGTGGAGATTCTTGGGAGCAGAAACCCCAGTTTTACAGATCTTAGAGTGTGTAAGGCAGTGCTTTCAAACTTCAGATGATGACTCATCAGAGGTCACAAAATCAAGTTACAGGGTCAGGACTAGCAAACATTCTTTAAATAAATAAATAGAATATGAAATATTAGGACATAGCCCTTTTAATGAAGGTATTGTTTCAGATAAAATATAGATATGTCTGTAGTTTTTATATATCTTTCAAAAAGTTAAGAAAATGATATCCTAAAATTTCTATCACAGGGCTTTATACATAGCAAGTGTAGAAGAGTGGGAGCATGCACACACATGTAAACACACACACACACACACACACACACACGTGCACTCAAGCAGCTGCAGCACCTCTACTGCCTTACATTTTTCTCTAGGGGAGATGGGTTTTATATAACAAGGCACTATTGCACCAGTTGCTTCCAGAAGGTTGAGCTTCTGGAAAGTTGGATACGAGGAGAATGAAATTACTCCACATAATGAAAAAAAAAAAGCATTTTAGAGTTCTAGCTCACAACCCAGAAATAGAAGGGAGTGTTCCGAAGAAAAGAGGAGAGCGATGGGGGAAGAACAATACGGTAGCAGATAAGGGGTCTGTGGAGAAAGGCTTGCTCCTAGACAGCAGCTGCCGCCATATCTGGGCACGTGGTGGTCTTGAAACACTACTGACATCCCACAAGAACCCTCCACTTTGTTATAAGCCTCCCATCCCTTCACTGGTACGCAGCAATTTAATCTGTTAGGGCATTCCATATCAACAATGGTAAAAATGAGACAAGAAGAAAAAGTCGAAAGGAGGAGCAAAATTCAGCAGAAGCAGCTGAGAATTAAACCTGATCTACTCTGTGAATGAGGGGGGCGTAGTCGTGGAACGAAGGGTCCATAGCAGAAGGCAGAAGCCGAGAGGACCCTTAGAACAGGGCCGCTGCGGATACAGATGAGAGTAGAGCTGTTGTTGGCAGCCAGAAGCAGTGGCTGTGTTGTCCCACTGTCCCCACTGCCTAGTTCACCTTATAAAACCTGCATGACCTGGAGTGAGGAGGGGTTTCATGTTGTAAGGAAAGGCCACTGGCCTTAGGGACAGAAATGGTCTTAAATCTCTCCTCTGCCACGCACTGTATGAAGCCACAGCCAGCTCTGCATTTGCTTAGAGTTCAAGGCTAATCTCTGGGACTTGCACTAACTTCTCCCTTTCGTTGTTGCCTCCCCTTTCTCTCTCTCAATTGTCCCCTCTCTTTGTTAGTCATCTGGTTCACTATCTTCTCTCTAACTTGGTTTTATTAAAGACACTTTTGTGGTGCCTTTTATGTCACCTCCCCAAGGGAAGGCTGAAAATTGGAAGCAGAACCATAGAATCACAGAATGTGAGCAAAGGAATAAATCCCGCTGATCATCTGGTCCAACAGCCTTAGACTGAAGACAAGGAAGCCGAGGCCCTAAGAAGCGAAACGCCCCCGTCGCCGCGCACGGTAATTCCCAGCTCCGGGCTGAGTCCGTTCAGCTGCAATCGCACTCACGCCGATGTCACGTGAAGCCTGTTACAGAATCAGACCCCAAACTTGAGCCACAATTGAAGAAGACAAAGTTTACATCCAAAAGGACAGGTGGGTCGTTTCTAAAGGCAAACGCTAATTGTGAAAACAGGGAGTGTTTAGTTTAACACTGTGGCAGTCTCGGGCTATCCATCCACACCTGGGGAGCAGACGGCCGCTGGTGCACGCCTCACCGCGTAAGTGGGCGCAGGGCGCCATCTGCTGGACACAGACGCTTCACGCAGCCCGCCGCGATTCAGAATGAGGGATCCGCTCGTCGGAATTGTGGGTCACACCCAACACACACACACACACACACACACACACACACAC
>PVJL010005582.1:0-105954 GCA_004026885.1 Lyroderma lyra
GGTTAAAGTGACTCACGGGTTGGGGCCCCCAGGGTGTTTTTCCATATGGCTTTGCTTCTTGTGCTCCTTTTAGCCACCTCTCCTGTGACCCTTGCGAGCAGCTGGTCTTCCCTCAAGATCTTCTGACTCAAAGGAAAGATTTTTGTACTGTGTGTTAATGATTTGCATAGCAACAGGCTCATGGTAAACACATGGTTTTCAGCTTTTTCTGGATTCAGAATGGAAAACGATGGCTCGTGAAGGAAGAGGTGGAGAAACTTAGTCAAAGAGAAGGATACTTAATAGAACCATCGCTAGGAAACCCCAGCAGACGGCCGGCCGAGGTTGCTGCTGCTCGCTGAGGTCTGGGGTTTTTCCAAGTCCTTCTCCGGTGAGGAAGTCCCTCTTACGTTGTTGGTTGTTTTCAACACTGAAGGGAGAACTTTTAAACAAAAAAAGTCTCTTTTGAGGAGTGAATGAATATAGGCTTCAAAAGTTTAAGTTGCTGAGTGTGCATGGTTTGGAAAAAATAATTCATTTTGGGACATTTTGCTTTTACCAAAACATGTTTGTCTTCATGTTTCTCACTGTGGGCTGACATGTTAGCCTCGTGCAAAGGAGCTTTTAGTTGTCCTAACGAGGTCCGGTCACCTTTCCTTCTTTCCTAGGACATGCTTGTAGCCTGTTGTTTGGGGAGGGGAGGTGGCTGCCCTCCTAGTGGTGGGCAAAGCAGTGGAGCCATTGCTGTCACCAGCACGACCACTCCACATGCCATCTTAGCACATCGTCGTGCCTCTGGCGGAAATTCCTGACCTGCGGGGCCCGTCCCGGCTCCCTCCATCTGGCCGGTGCCGCCTCGGTGTTTGCTGTCCGTCTCCCAGCATCTCTCAAGTACTGGACTGTGAGGCTCTGCTGTGGTCTGCTAGGTTAAACTGCCCAGTAGTTATTCCCAGAAGGATTAAAAAAAAAAACATCTCTGCATGACATTGTTGGGGACGTTCTTCCGTGTTAAATGTGCTGCTTGTCCGGGAAGAACTGGTTAGGTCCCGTGAAGAGGGTAAGTGTGTCCCATGGTAAGTGACAAGGGCGTTAGGTTCTTACAGTGTTTGGACGATGCCGGGGACCCCTGTGCTGGGCCAGTGGCATTTGATGACCAAGCCAGATTAGGTGAAGCCTTACCTCCCAGAAAGGCCAAAACAGTGTTTGATTTGTTTTTTTTTAAACTAGGTGTCAGGAGGTAGTTCCATTGACCTTACTTTCACTTTCTTCACTTTCCCTTTCTTGTAAATACTGATTCTGTCCCTACTTACCACCCTTGCAATCTGCCTTAAAGACCGTCGTAAATAAGTGTCTAAAGCGTCTCCTTTAAAAGCTCTAATTATGGTAATGTTTCCATTTCCTTTTACACCACCATGTATTTTGTTCCTCTCGTTCTTTGAGTTCTTTTATTATTTTGAAATGTCACTTTAATGGCTATTTAAAGTTTCCCCTTGGGCAGGGAAGTATGACTCCCTTCCAGCACGAAGTGGGCATGAATTCCCTGTGGATAATATAATTTGCTGAGAATGGCCGGTCCTCCTGCTGGCCAGCTCTGGCTGGTAACTGGGGACTTGTTCTCTCTCTGATGACTGAGAATGGGGTTGTTTCTGCCAGATGGTCCAGATATCTTAAGACGTTGTTGATAGCCAGGTTTACTCTCAAATATGGTTCTGTGTGGTTAATATAATGTATGATGAGATAACAAGGGAAAACGGTTGTCTGTAACCAGCAGAGCATTCGGGAAGACAAGAGGAATTGCTTTCCCAAACGAAGAGTCGTTGGTGAAAATGTGAGCTGCTGTTCGCGTTGCTTTTCGTGTCAGCCTCTGTGGAGCCCCTGCCCGCGTGAGACATCTCAGGACTCTCCCTGCGCCCCCGAAGAGCTGGGTCTCGGAGCAGCTTCTGTTTCAGTTCTGTGTGTTTGATTTATTGGAGATTTATTTGAGCATGTCCTGACTGCTTGCCCTGCTGACCCTGTTTCTTTCCTGGAGCAGGCTCTCTCACCGTGTCCGTAAGACCCAGAGAGCCAGGCCTGGGGCTCCCAGGACCAGCTTCACGGGCCGGTGACCTGTGTGTGCAGTTAGTTGCCCAGGGAGGGGAAGAGCTCTGGACTGGGCTTCCTGCTCTGCTTTGCCCTCTTGAAATTCCTCCTAAGTTTCCAACAGCAGGTGCTACATTTTCCTTTGTCACTAGACTGCCATTCACAGAACCTGTCCTGCCCAGGCAGCCTCCTAGGTCCACCTCTGTGCATTCACCTTGGCTTGTTTGGTTGTTGACCTTGTGGGTTGCTCTTAACTGGGTGGATCTGAGTCTACCGTTAGGGGTGTGATCAAAGAGAATAAGTTAAATTAAAAAAAAAAAAAGAACTTGCAGGGGAACAAAAATAAAATCTTCACTATCTGTGCTAATATGGAAACAGGAAGGTGGCCGTGGTAACCATTCCTGCTCCTGGACCCGAGTCCCTGGAAGAGCCCACAGTCTGGGGATCTGTTTGTTAGAAAATCATTTTAATTTCCTTTAAGGAAGCCTATTGATTAGCTTTTCTCAGTCCACAACCAGGATTTCCTCATGTTTTATGGGGAAGAGGACTCTACCAAGTTTATATACAGGGCACTCTCAGTTCACCAGCACCCATGGGGCTTGCTAGATGCTGGATAAATGTAAGTGGACTCTCTGTTAGCTGGAAGTCAAGTGTGCTGTAAAAATTTTTTTGCCTGTTGCTTGAGATTTTGCCAGTTGCTTGAAAATGCTGGTTGCTCGAGTTCTGGTTAAGGGAGAGTCTACTGTTTTTGTTTTTAAAATAAAATCAAGAGTATGTGAGTGCCTGCTTCATTATGCAAGCCTTCCTCATGCATGGAGCTGGTTATTTATTGTCTTTTTTTGCCCCCTAGGAAAAAGATATCATTTGCAAGATATGCAGAAAGGTAGTTACTTATCTATATGTAGGCAACCCAACTGCCCCTGGAACAATGAAGTTAACAAGTAGAATGAAGTTAACCCTCAAACATGATCTGGGTGTTTCTTTACTATTTTTGTTCTGCTAACGGGGGGAAAATAAATAGTGAAATAAATCAGTATTCTTTAGTAATACCACTTGACATTATTATTCACTGTAGCTGTTTCATAAATGAAGGGAAAAAAGTCAGCATTTCAAAGAGAGATACATCAGAGGCATCATTTATTTTTCAAAAGGAGCTTTCATGGAATGCTAATGCTTTAATGCATCTGACATTTGATTTTTCACCCTTTACAAAGCAATATATACTTTTGTATGTTTTAACCTTTAGAAAAGCAAAGTTTACAAAAACTAGGTGAAGAAGTATACTTCAAAAAAACATGTGCCTTGGAAGTGTTGAAATTATCTCATTTTTAATCATGGTTAATGTGTGTTTACTAGTATTTGAGGATCTATTCAGAACTTCTGAAAAGCAAACAAAAATCATGGATTTCTTGTGAGCCATTTTGAAAATAACTTAATTTCTTCAGCAAGGATGTTAAATTTTATCCTTGTGTATCCTTGGATTTTCAAAGATCCATCCATTTATTTGTTCATTTACTCATTCACCGATTCCAAATGGCTATGAGTATTTCATGGCACAAGATGAGAAAGACTCATCATTTGGCCCGTGAAACGATAAAGATCTGTAGTAGAGCATGGATTGAAATACTAGATTATTCTGTTTTTTCACAAGCTGAGTAGAACATGAGGAGCCCACACAGCAGTGTTTACCTTCAGCTGAGGGGTGGAGAGAGGGGGAAAAACAAGCAAGAAGCCATGGGAAGAGGTGTTTTGTCAAGTCAGTGCATGCCAGCTATGCTTTCTGAATTTTTTAAAGGCATCTACTTTCTTCTAAAGGAATTTTAGGATTTGTAGGGGTATCATTATAATGGGTGGGATTGGGAATGGCGTGTTCATTTCAATAAGGGATTTTTTAAAACATCCTGGTGAGAGAGGGAGGTGCAGGGAGTGGGTGTTCTAGAATTCTTTGCTTTGCGTTATTCCTGGAATCTCAGTGCTGGGCCCTTGAGTTGGGGCAGAGTGGGTGGGGGGAGGAGGAGTGATGGGACAGATGTGCTGTGTTCCTTCATGACGTCGGCCCACGGTGCCTGAGCAACAGCAGGGTCTAGAACGCACAGGATCCTTGTTTTGTGCCTGATGGTGTAGCGGTCGTGGGCCCCAGCGCGCGGCCCAGCCCTCCCCGGCCGGAGCTGTTGTAACTCTTGGAGCGCCTGATGCCATTTCATTGCAGTAATGGGGGCGCTGGCGTTTGTGTGCGAGGTGCTGCTTTAAGGGTCCTAAGTGATTTTCAGTCCTCACTAGGACCCTATGAAGGGGACGCTATTATTGTTCTCTAAAACAGGATTGTTCTTTTTTTTTGTAATAGAAGTTTTATTGCTAACAAGGGGTGGTTTCATTTATTAAATAAATTGAATCTTTTATCTGATTTTGCCAGATGAATGCCTCCCAACCCCCACCCCAGCTTTACCAGACTGACAAGGACTTCAGTGAAAGTGTCAGCTGAGACATCCAGGGGGCTGAAGTACCTGTAAGGTACCTGTGAGATTGTAAACTGGTCCCATGAGGGCCGATTCTGGTGTGTCAGTGGGTTTTGTGTCACCTGGACCGATTTTTAAGGAACTGTATTTGGATGCTCTACAGATAGGTGTGTCCTGTCGAGTTTGCCTCAGTTCCCCGACTCTCCACAGTGTTCCAGTCCCTGGCCGGGTAGGCATGCAGGTTGTGACCGCTGACACTTGCATTTTCATGTAACTTGAAGTGCTTCCCAGCACTGGATCAACCCATCTCTCCTCACCGGCCCAGTTAGATTATGCCACTCAGCGTCCAGCTGTCTTAACACGTCAGCTGCCTGCAAGAGACTGGAGATGGTCCAGCTGGATGTGAGAGTGTCATGTCCCTTAAGTCCTCGTTTGAAAGCTTTGTTTCTATGTCAGATCACTCCAGAATGCGAGGTGACGTGGCCCTGTAATTTTTATGTTGTAGAGACATGACTCAAGCTTTTCAGATCTCCTCTCTTTATTGCTTTTAATATCTGCATCACCTCTGATTACCCACAAAAGATTCCATCCATCAGCAAGGTACCAAATGTCCCTTAGGCCAAAAAAACAAAACAAACAAACAAAAAAAACAAAAACCATCATCCACATCTTAAACAAACATAGCCTGTTTGAAAAAGTCCAGTTTGCAGTCTGTCAAGACAGATTAATCTTTACGAGAGTCATAGTTTTTCTGTCTGGAAACACCACGGATTACAGAGGTCAGTTGCTTTATTTAATAGGCGAAGAAACTGTAAGAGAGAAAAGGGGATTTTGCCCATAGTCACATACATGGCTGCCTAGGGACAGAAGCCTGGCCCTTAAGCTGGTACTGGAATGGTTTTAGGTGAGCCAGGCCTGCAGATTTCAGAGAGCCCATAGATAGGATTGATTTAAACTTCTAGAAACCCTTCGCCTATCCTCCCCTCCCCTGCCCTGCCATGGCTGAGCCTTGCTGTGGAATTGGGAGAGATGCTCCTTTTGTCAAAGGGAAGGAAGTAGTTTAGACAGAAGAAACAAAGGGTGAGGGAAAATAGGCACTTCTTTGAATGGAGTCATTTAAATAGTGAGCATTATGTAGAGATGGGAACTAAGATGGGCTTCCTTGTTTTTTTATCAGTGATCTGCAGCCCTGGGCACATTGTGAAAATGCCAGGCTTTCAGATGACACTAAGCCCTTCAGAAGAGTGGAAAATTGAGACATTGAAAATAAACAGTAGAAAGGTGTCGACAAGTGTCAAGTTACCAGGTGTGACTATGAAATAATGATACTGCTTTCTGGTGTCCTTTGGGAAAGTGGAGGAGGAGTCCTCATAGCATGGCTGTGTTGCAACGCGTCTGAGCCGAACTCTCTTTCAAGGTTGGCCTGTCAGTCTTGTGCCCTGCTGCTGGGGAAGGCGAGGTGAGGTATCGCCAGCATAAAAATGTGTTACTGTTTTTCAGAGCACAAAGCCCAGCAAATTTTACATAAGTTTAACTCAAATGCAAGTCATTCGGATGATAACGTTCATAGAAGAATCACGGGATGACACAATGTTCAAAACACACCTTTTTGACCACCTGGACAGAGATTTCGAAGAAGGTAGTCAGAAGACAATTACAATGATAACTAAAGAGAGAAACCCATAGCTCTAAGGAAATCTCGAAAAGGCCATGAATACTGATGGAAAAACCTGAATGCAGGTTACGTGTCTGCCAGACGAGGTGGTATGTACTGGGTGATTGATGGAATCAGCAGAGAACTGGGGTTCAGTCTACTCTTGAAGGAAATAATAGCTGGGAACAGGATTTAGTTCAAAACCAAACTCTGCCAAAGTAGGAGCACAGACTTGAAGTCAGAAGGCCCAGCTCGCAGTATTTGGTTTTTGGTCAGGCTCTGTCAGCTCCTAAAACTCCGCTTCTGAGTTGTAAACAATCAAGAAAGGGTACTAACATAGCTGTAGTGAGGATTAATTTGGCAGGCACCTCTCACTGTGTTCAGAGCATAGTAGGTATTTAAATAGTGTTTGTTTGTAAATATAAAAAGATATACTAGAAGGTAGCTAGAAATTGCTGGATTACTCAGTCACCCGGTAGAAGAACCAATCCTGACCCTCCCTAACTGGAAACATATAGGAAAGAGCATTCTGGGAAATGTAGTCCAGCCTAGCCACACTAAGACATCACAGTGCCACCAATGGACTTAGGACATAATTGATGATTAGCAGAGCCCAAATCACTATGACCTGTTTTAGCAGAAACTCAGTTGAGTACAAATCTGGTACTGACACATGAGCTCCAGAAATCAAAATCACTCTCAAAAGACAAAGGACTTGATGTTACTGAAGGGAACTTGAGATATTTCTCTATTCTCTCCGGTACTTCCCAAAGATGGAATTGCGAAAAACAAATTTATGGTCATCATACACACGTTATTGCACGAGGGGGTTCCCTGCCCTCAACCCTGTCTCATACAGAGGAGCATGTTCAGTCCAGGGGGCCCAGGCTGCTCCTGGTTGCTGTGCGGATGTGGCCAGGTGGGTGCCGGGAAGCAGGCTAAGGCCGGTCTGGCCACACGGCTGCACAGATGGTCAGAGCAGCTGCCCAGGGTCTCCGAGCCAGGGGGGCTGTGCAGGAGGGGCCGGGCCGCCCTGATGTCCATCTTGCAGTTCTTGTAACCTGAAGAGCGTGTCGGCTGAGTAAGATAAACAGATTCCAGTTAAAGATTGTCTAAGGAGATGATGGACTCCTGGTATAACTAATGATTATTTAAAACAAAACAAAACAAACAGCTATGAAATTGGGGGCCCGTTGATTCTCTAAGTGTGATTCTTACAACGCATGTCTCAGAACTGCCTGTGACATTCTTTAGAGACGCAGGTTCGTGTACTCCTGATTTCCTGAGTCAAAATCTGTTTTTCATCAGTGCCGCAGGTGACTCTTAATGTTTGGTCCGTGGAACGCAAGTGCCTCCTGATCTTTCAGCTACAGCTGGTATTTGATGTTAGGAAACTGATGGGACAGACCCTCAGGGTCGACTTTGAGGAACTGGGAAGGAATGAAGGAGTTGTGAAGTTTGGGACGTCTGGCGTAGGAACTCAGAGGGTAGGTGGTGTTATTTGGTAGAAGACCCGTGGGCACCTTCATGGCATTCCGGAATGAACAAAATGGGGAACCCAGGGTTCTGCAGGGCTTTGGGTCAGGTCATATTTCCTCTGTTTCAGGATAGAATAGGTTAGCCTTGTAGTTAGTTACACTTCAATAATGCGTGGTCAATTATGCATAATACAGTGTATGCTTACATGCATACGTACACGTTCAGGGGATATATTCATGGTACAAGAATTTAGCATTGTGTGCATCCTTAATAAAAGTAGCAGTGACGACTGGCCTGGGACTCTCAAACCTTCCATGAGGTTGCTTCTTTTGTTCCCCCTGCTTTAAAATGATAGATTTAATGTTTAAAAAGTGAGAATTTTTCAAAACTGAGACTTCTGTATATGGATGTCAGTAATTCTCTTTCCATCCTCTGATTTGCCCATTTCTACTGCATTTAGGTAAATGTAGGAGGAGTCATTTGGTAAATTGAGAAACGAATAAAATCAGGTCAGCCAAATAAAATTCCCCACTTAGGAAAATATTAAAGTTTCTTTTTGTGATCCGTTTTTAAACGAAGATAGTATGTTATTACACTGCTTCGTGGATTCCTTAATTCTCACTATTAACCAGCAGCACAATATATTTTAAGTAAGAACAATTTAAAGGTATGTGGCTCAGTTCTGGGTAGCAGTTATTTTAATTTTCCAAGCACACTTCTGTGACCATCTCCTTACTCTAAATTGAGAGGTTTTGTGTCGCAAATGCGTGCACGTGTGCACACGTACCCATGATTTATGATGTCCTCTCTCGTGTTAGGAGTACTGGAAGCATTATCCCAAGAGCTGATATTCTGACAGTCTTTCACAAAAAACATTCCACTCTTATTTTTTAAAAAATACGGCTTGGAAATAGTTTATCCACAGGAAATTGGAAAATACTAGATAGAGGAAAGCTGTCATTTTTTTATGCCCAGTCGATTTTCAAAAGGGCATCACGAATTAAACTGTTATGCTCTAAAGCAGGCATTTTTCCTTTTTCATTGAATGTGATTATTTGCTCATTTGTAGACACGGTATAATTATAACTGCAATACAACTAAAAGTCCATACAGAGCTTTGAACATCTGTAGGAGAAGAATATTGAATTATAGAGCTTCTTATCCACCACTCGGTGATATTTGGATTTTTCCTGAAAATGCATGCATACACACATGCACGTGCATATGCACACACATGCACACACACACACTCCTAAAACATTTTACCCCACTTTACTTTTAACACAATCTATATAAGTAATTGGATTAAACAACATTAAAATAAATGAGAGAGAATCAATCTAGCTTTTGATCACAGGGAATGAGATACATTGTATATTTAATTGTCTAGACAGAGTAATGTTTGCTAATATTGCAAGTATTAGTTTTACCTAACAGTTCTCCAGAATTTTTATTACTGCCAGTAAAATAAAGCATAATTTAAGGCTGAAAAATCTTAAATACTTTGCCTTTGCTCCCTATATTGAATTCATTATTCATTCATGAGTATTTATTGAGTGCCTACCATGTTTGAGGCCCTTAGGACACGTCAGTAAACCTAAAAGCAAGCCCTTAGTTGCCTGTCATTAGAAATACTGATCTTTCTTAATATTAATAATGATGACCACTAACATTTATTGAGTGTTTACTTTGTGGTGGGACATACTTCTAAGCTCTTTATATGGATGCCATCACTTAGTCCTTACAACAACTCTTAGAGTTAGTGCTATTATTTTTCTGTTTTTATAGAATAGGAAACTAAGGCACAGAGAGGTTCAGTAACTTGCCTAAGATCACCAGAATGCGTCAAAGACAGAGCTGGGATTCAAACCTATGCTGTGTGGCCCCTGGATTCGTAGGTTTACCACTGTTTACTTACTTATTTTCCAGTTGCAGCTGGCATTCAATACTATGTTTGGTAAAGAGAAGTCTATCACTTTTCTGAAAAAGATACTTTGATCTGAAAATTTTACATGAGTTGCTCAGGCCAAAAATGTAGCCTCCATCCTTGAATTCTCTCTTGCTCGTATACTCCATACCCAGGCTTCAAAGTATGTCCACCCTCTGATTCCTTCCTTCCACATTCACCGCTATTGCTCTCGGTCAGCCCACCGCCATTTCTCCTGACTGGTGTCATTTCTCCTGACTGGTGTCACGCGTGTCCCTTATTATCCATTTGTCTGCACACCAGCCAGTACCATTCTTTTAAACATGTGCCAGTGTATGTGGCGTCTTGGCTCGGCACCTTCTACTGGTTTGCCATCTTAACTCAGAATAGTCGAAATCCTCACGTTGTGCCCTAGATGGACCCCGGGGTCTGTACGACTCTGCCTTTCCCCCGTCACGCCTTTCTCTGTGCCCTTTTGCTCACTCTGTGCTCACTGGCTTTCTTGACATTCTTGAACACCACGCCACACACTTCCCCGCAAGCCCTGTATCTGCTGAACCAGGACATCCTTACCCCACATATCTGTGGCACGTGGCTGGCTCCCCATTTCTTTCAGATCTCTTCTCAGAGTTCATGTTGTCAGCAGGACCTTGCCTGACCACTTCCCACTTTGTCACTCTGCGTAACTCTTATCTGCTCTTATCTCAGTGAACTTACTGGTTTACGGAATTAGTGCTGCTGTCCTGGATGGAATGTAGCCTCCTTGCACAAGAACAGGGGCTGGGGCTTTTAGCTCACTGCTGTAGCCCAAGTGCCAAGAACAGACAGTGGCAACTAGTAGTTGCTCATTAAGTTTTGTGGAATGCACGAATAAATAATGAAATATATCTACTTGTACATTTCTAATACATTACCAGTAAATTGGGTCTAAGTCGGCTTAGTTTTTAAATAAAAGTACAGAAATCATTCTGGTAATAGAATTTGACAGCTTTTATAGTGATTTCTAACCAGTAGATTTTGTGCTGGTTCACGAGCACGGTAGACTACAGGAGGCTGTGTATTTTCTGCAGTCACAGTTTTTAGGAGAAGGCCACTGAGTTGTTTGGCTAAGGGGGAGTCTGAGTACCTACTTAGTATAATATTCCTTTTCTGTCCAAATCCCACCCTTCGAACGTGGCCTCATCCCCATTGTGCATGGCCCAGTGTCACGTCGAATGTCCAGAACTGGTACCCTTGATGTTCTGCCCCTGCCTGAGTTCTTGGTTTCTGAAGAGGTATTTGATGGCTGCCTCGTCTGGTTTCTGAGGAGAGACTTCTAAATTCTGCAGCATGGAATAAAAAGAGGAGGAATGTGTTTAGAGTGGCCTTCTCCGTGGGATGGGAGGCGTGAGGACGTGTTTCCGATGTGGGAATTACAGTTCTCCGCTTGACAGCCCGCCTTCCTCGTCCCCGGACCTCACCCGAGGGCTTCGTGCCAGCTGCGTGGCGTCTGGTGTCACTCTGGGTCATCAGTTACTTCTCTTCCTAAAAGTGTGCTACGTGTCGCGGGTTGTAAAACACTGCCTTGCAGAGACCGGGACAGCTAGAAAACAACAACTCAAAGTGGAGAAACGGCATCTAAAACGATTTTCACATTGCATTCCGCGAAAGGAGGATCTGGTCCTTTAACCCTAGAGCCCCGGAAGAGGTTTGAAAGGAAGATTGTTAGGGACATTTCCGTGCCTGGAAATACCAAGCACAGTCGTGGCAGGAATCACATCATAGGAAGATGCTGGATGCTTGGGTGGTGAGCTGTTCACTGTTTTGGTATTTTATCCCTGGCAGTTATGTCCACACCTGGTATCCTCAACTGCTTCCGAAGGGCCTGTGAAAGAAAGGTATTTATTTCCAGCAGTAAAATATTTATTAAGTGGTCAGTGGACTCACAGGGTAGTGTGTTTACAACCTTCTGTTGTTGTTTTACTTTTTTTCCCCCTTCCAATTTTTCCTTTGAGATTTTTTATGCTCCAGACTTACAGAAACTCCAAACCGTGCCAGTTTACTACACAGGTACGGGGTCGTAATGACGGAGCCCCTGGCTGTAAAATCAGATGGCTTGGCAGATCACCCTGACTGAGGCCCCACTTCCTCAAGGATGAGTGGGAAATGGCAGTGACTCTCTTAAAGGGTGGTTGCGAATGTGAAATGGCACGAATCGTGGCAATGAAAACACTTGGAAATCAACTCTAGGAATGGAAGCCACTCTTAATATTAAGGATTTTTTGAACCTTCTGGTTTCTTCCCATCTAGAGAAATTGAATAAATTTCAGTGGTGGAGAACAAGTCTTTTAACGCTTTCGATAGGCACGTGCTGTGTTTTTCTTATTGCTTTCAGAGTGTCCTGGGATCGCTGTGAAGTTGCTTTTGGCCAGGCTGTAATTCTGGGCTGTGCCTATGGCCACATCACACGGGGCCGCCATGATGCTTTGCGTTCATGTAAACGTACAGTGAATACTTACTGCTCGCCATCTGTTGAGGGGGAAATGCAGAGATGAACTAGAGAAGCTTTTAAAATAGCCAAGGAAACAAAAATAGATATACCTAAGTAAACATATTACCTAATCAATACCACGTTAGAGTTACAAAATGCAGCAGGCACACGGAGGCTAAAATGAATTATTCCTATTCAGTGGCTGGGGAAAGCCCTTATATTTTGTAATACCTGGAATTTAGGTGGTTGGGGGAGTTTTTTTGTTTTGTTTTTTATGTTTTTGTTGTTTTTGTTTTTTCTGTTGAATCCAGTAATGCTTTATGCCAACTACTTGGGTGGCTAACTTCCAGAAAAACATTCTTTTTCCCTACCCAGTGGGTTTCTCTGAGTCAGTAAACGATCATAATGCCTTTTGCATAGTTACCAAGGCTGGGGCTATCTCCTGGGTCTATAAATTGCTGAACAAAGAGGGGTGGTCTGTTCCCTCAAGGATGTTTGGGCGTGACCGAGGTGGGTGAGCTGTCGTCATCAGAAACATACAATCTGTGGTACTGACGTGCTATCATTGCAGAGGGGTTGAACTTGGATCTTACTGGCCAGATGTAATAGAAAGAGCACGGGGATGGCGTGGGCACTTGTCTCATAACAGGTCCATACTATGGAAATTCAGGTTATCCAGAGGGATGTCAGAGTATGGCCGATGACCTCTGGGCAGAAACAGCAGTGATTTTGCTGTTGCTGATAAACATTCCTGTTCAGCTGTGTTTTTTTTTTTTCTCCCTGTCCCTGTTTTAAAATATACTTTTGATGTGGGTCCTTCTTTCAGTCCTCAGACATTTGAAAGCTGTGACTATGAGAAAATGCATTAAGTGACTAAGATAGCCCGCAGTAAGTGGCATCTGCAGAGTTCACGCCCCAAAACCTGAAGCCCAGGAATGAAAAATAGTTAAAACTTCGATAG
Organism: Lyroderma lyra; assembly: GCA_004026885.1. Taxonomy (NCBI): domain Eukaryota; kingdom Metazoa; phylum Chordata; class Mammalia; order Chiroptera; family Megadermatidae; genus Lyroderma; species Lyroderma lyra. Next base: position 13,006 of record PVJL010005582.1, read on the forward strand.
GCCACTAAGAAAACAGCAACCAGAGTGTCGGACGAGACGTGGTGGAGAGAAAACGTGGTCTCAACGACAGAGAGGCCGGAAGGAGAGACGTGGGTGGTGGTGCTCACGCGGAGCACTGAGGTGTCACAGTCCGAAGACGGCTGGATTCTCAGCCCGTCACAGTGAACAGAGGAACGTCACAGTCAGTGACAGGTCGTTTCCTTCTACCCCTTACCTTAGACTGGAGGTCCTCACAACTGGAAGGTGTTTGCTTGGCCTGGCTTGTCACTCTTTTGGCCAATATGGCATCTTAGGTTGGTTGGTTTTGGGGTTTTTTTGAGTGCGGCAGGTGCATGACAGATGAGGGGATGAGCACATTCCATTTGTTAGGGCTGACGGCAGGACGCAGACCTGAAGAAGGTAGAATCCTGGTACCCAGTGCTCCCCATGTTCACCTGCTTCTATGAGGAGTTTCCTGGTCACCGGCAATGATCCGGTCCCCTGTGTCTTACCATCGGACTTCATGTGAGCTGGGAACTTCTGGTTCTGTCCTCGCCCCCAGGGATACATAGAATGAATGACTTCCATTCCATTCTCGTTCATCAAACATTCATTAAGCCCCGGTCGGTGTTTCCTGCTCATGTCTGGGACGTGACTTCGAGGACAGAGGTGGCTTCCTGTAGCAGCTGTCCACTCGGGAGCGGGAAGGAGCTCCCTTTAACTAGCAATTACAGGGAAGACTCATGCCATCCACGGAGATGGTGTCCCTGCCTCGTAGTCCCTGGTTTCCATTTCCCCCCTCGCACCAGGCACATTGCTGACAACAGCCCTGCTCTGCCACCTGCCAGCTCACCGAGTTTTGAAGGATATTGTGCGAAGTGCTTGGCCGTGAACTTGACTCTTTCCCAGGAAGACCGCTCTTTAGGCAGTTGACTCACTCAGCTTCCAGGTGTCCTTTAAGCTCCCTTTTCCCACAGTGGGGTTGTGGGTGACATCATGAACACGTGGTTTTCAGGTTGTGGTTTGAGCAGGTGAGTTAAGGCATACTTACTTCCTAGTGTCAGAGGGGTGCGGCCCCCTATGGTACAGGGGCGGTGTAGGGGGTGGGCCGACCGTGCTCATCTGCACGGAGCCTTGTTCCTCCTTGATTTGGGCTCCGTTTGCCCACCATGAGGGGTTGTTGGATGCTTTGCTTGGCCCTCGACTGTGATTCGCACCATGTTCTTTCTTCGCTGTTTGGTAGCTCGGAAAGCAGTTTAAATCATTTACAAGTAAACGGGCGGTCCGCACGGAAGGAGTAATTTGGGGGGAAGAATCTGTTTTTTTAGAGCGGTTTTAGGTTTACAACAAAATTTGAGAGCTACAGAGATTTCCCACGTACGCTCGGCCCCACACCTGCACCTCGTTGGCTCATCGCAGTCAGGCAAAGGCGGTGGTTCACCTTAGGGTTCACTGGGTTGTACATTCTGTGACTTTGGACAGATGTGTAATGACATGTGTCCACCATGATAGGGTCGTACAGTGTTTTCACTGTCCTTAAAAATCCTCTGTGCTCTGCCTGTTCATCTTCCCAAACCCCAGGCCACCCCTGCTCTTTTTACTGTGGCCATAGTTTTGCCTTCTCCAGACTGTCACATAGTGGGAATCGTACAGCATGTGGCCTTTCAGACTGGCCTCTTTCTCTTAGTAATACGCATTTAAGGATGCTCCGTGTCTTTTCCTGGCTTGGCTTGATAGCGCATTTCATTTTAGTGCTGAATAATGTCCCATGGTCTGGACGTATCACAGTGTATTGATGCATTCGCCTGCTCAGGGGAAACGGGGTTGCTTTCAAGTTTCGGAAGTTATGACTAAGACTGCTGTAAACACACATGCGCAGGTTTTGCTATCGACATGATGGTTTCAGCTCCTTTGGGTAAACATACCAAGGAGCAGGACTGCTGGATTATATGGTAATCGTGTGAGAAACTGCCAAACTGTCCCCCACAGTGGCTGTCCCATGTTGCATTCCCACCTGCAAGGAATGGGAGTTCCTGTTGCTTCATGTCCTCGCCAGCATTTGATCTTGTCGGTGTTCTGGGTTTTGGCCACTCAAATAGGTGTGTGGTGCTGTCTCAGTTTTGTTTTAATTTGCATTTCCCTGATGCCATATGGTGTAGAATCTTGTCATGTGCTATTTGCCATCTCTTTACCATCTCTGATGAAGGTTTGTTAAGGTCTCTGGCCTGTTTTTTAAATTGGGTTATTTGTTTTCTTACTGTTGAATTTTAAGGGTTTGGGGTCAGTCCTTTATCGTAAATGTCTTTTGCCAGTATTATTTTTCCAGGTGTGATTTGTCTTCCAGTTCTCTTGATATTGCCTTGGGCAGAACAGAAATTTTTAATTTTAATGAAGTTCAGTTTATCAATTATATCTTTTATGGGTTGTGTCTTTGGTGTCGTATCTAAAAACTCATTGCCCCATTCGGGGTCACCTAGATTTTTTTCCTGTGTTATCTGGTAGGATTTTTGTGGTTTCGCATTTTGCATTTGGGTCTGCCTTCCACTTTGAATTAATTGTTGTGAAAGCTGGAAGGGTCTGTGTCTACTAGATTCATTGTTTTACGTGTGGATTCGCAGTGGGTCCCGCACGACTTGATGAAGAGACCAGCTTTGTTCCATTGTCTTGCCTTTGTTTCTTGGTCAGAGGTCCCTGGCGGTACTGGGACGGGTCTGTATCTGGGCTCTCTAATCTCCCTGCCCATTGTTTTGCCAACATTGCACAGTCTTGTAAGTCTTAAAGTGAGATTTAAGTGTCATTCTTCCAACTTTGTTCTTCAGTATTGTGTTGGTTATTGTCGGTCTTTGAAGGAGTTTTTTTCCCTCCTTCTGTCTAGAAACACAAGTTTCACAAGGCTTCTTGCCTGATGTGTGATGGATTCCATTTCTGAAACTTCTAGGCGCCTCTTTCATATTCTAGAAATAACATCTAATAATCTTACTATGAAGTGATAGTCTCCCTCTCTCTCTCTCCCTCCCCCTTCCTTGTTGTTTCTCTGTCAGTATTGCATCTACTCAGAAGTGTTTATTGAGTGTCTACTTAGTACCAGGTACTGACATTAAGTGATCAGACCCAACCCCCAGTCTGTGAGGAGGGGATAGGAGAGTAGGGGAGGGGCTGATGACCATGCCAGAGCTGCCTGCGTGAGGAACTGTCTGGGCTGGGGAGGGGGTCCAGGAACTGGTTAAAAGGGTTTGGGAAGCTTTGGGAAAGAAGTTCAATCCGCCTGAGCTTGAAAGGATGCTCCTCCAAGTGGGGAAGTGTGGGCAAGAGCATCTGGGCAGAGGAAACAGGGAGGGGGCAGGGGGAGGTACTGGGAGGCACAGTGAGCGTGCTGCTACTCGAGCCCGTGCTGTGTGGGGAGACAGGAGGTTGGAAGGAAACGTCGTTTTCAGTGGGTCGTGCAAAGCGTGGTGTGCCGTCTCAGGAGGTCGAACTCCTGGATTTGGATGTGACGTTTTATTTACTTTATTGCAGTAAAATTCACACATGAGTCACCGTTTTAAAGTATACAATCCGGTGGTTTTTAGGACGTTCGCAGATGCGCGGCCGCCCCGGACTGCGCAGTTTTTGAACATCGGCTGTCGTCCCACCCCCCTTGTCCCCGTGCCTGGTGACCACGGAGCTCCTTGTCGGTGTGGGCTGGCCTGTTCCGGACGTTCCATCTGACTGGAATCGTGCCCTGTGTGGCCTTTTGTGTCGTCGTCTTTCTCTTAGCACAGTGTTTTCAGACTTGGCTCATGTTGTCGCTTGTATTAACACCCCATCTCTTTTCATGGCTGCGTAACACTCCGCTGTGTGGACACACCACCTTTTGTCTACCTGTTCGTACACCGATGGGCACTCGGATTGTTTCCTTTTCTTTCTCTTACGAATGTGTTGCTATTCGTGTGCGAGTTGCTGTGTGAACTTCTCACTTCTCTTGGGCATGTACCTGGAAGTGCTGGGTCATATGGTCCCGTATTTTGCTGTGTATAATGTGCACATTTTTGCACAAATTTGTGAGGGAAAAATAAGGGTGCGCATTATATATGGGTAGCACTAATTATCTATGAATATATAATTATCTATCTGTAGAGATATACATGTCTATAGCTCTCTACAATTACATATCTATATAAATGTTTTTAATTCTTTTATTTATGCTTAGAAGTCAAAAGTGTAAGTCTAGAAAGCAATAACAATACCCGTATGCAAAATAATACCCTGAAATACAATAATCGGGTTTTTAAATTTATTCTGTTAAATTTATTCTTGTGTCTTGTAATTATTTGTTACATAAAATTTCTTATACCGTAATATGTTAAAAAATGAATGCTAAAATTCTTTTTTTAACTCAAAAAAACAAGTACCTAAATATACACAAATAAAGATTCGAGTTAAAAAATTAAAACAAAAGATTTTTTTTCCCTGAAACTTTGGGCCAAAAACATGAGTGTGCTTTATACACGGGGGCACATTATACACGGGAAAATATGGTAACTCCTTATTTTACTTTTTGAGGCACCGCCAAACGGTTTTTCAAGTCACTGGAGATTTTTAAGACCGAGCAAAACAGACTTAGATTCTATTTTAACATCACACTTTAGGACCCTGTTTTTCTTTTGAGGCAAGGTGTTTCTACTTCTGTTGCCACATTTCCCTAGTTCAGGGCATCAAAGCCCACAGCATGAAACTTACCGGTTCTGTTAAGTCCCATCAATGGGATTGTTGTAACGGAATCTGTCCCCAACAGCACAGAAAGGGACAGAAAGAAAGGGTGTCAGGGTATTCTCTCTCCCTCTGTGGTGTATTGTGGAGAAGGAGTTATTTTTTTAAAGAGAACGCCTGATTAAATGATGGGCTATCATTAGGGAGTTTATCATACTTACGAACTGCACTTGGGTTCCCTGTAATTTGTTACAATTAATGCAGGAGTTCAAGAGCAGAAAACAAGGATCAGGTTGTGGCTTGCTTTTCTCTTTGGCAATACCTTGCTGTCACTGGCCCTTTTTCGCTAGTAGTTAAGGCCCGTGTGCGTTTATGTGTATTTAAACCAACATCATCCCTTTTAGGAAAGAATTGCAATCCTTTGACTCACTGAAACTTGAGGAGTCTCCGTGAGAAGTTAGGTGTCCCGGGAAAATAGGGTACCGGTCGATGAGCGTTGAAAGCCTCTTGAGTTGAACTGTTGTCAAAACAGTCTTGCCCAGTGTGCGTCTGCGTACGTGGAGGTGTTTGTGTTTTCACACACGCACGCATGTACAGGCTTGTGGTGTGAAAAAGGCCCGAAAGAAGACTTTCCCTTTTAAGGTGATCTTTGTCGAGTTATAGTTTTAGCCTTTTCCTGTCTTGTTTTTTTTTTTTTTTTGCCTCCTGTCGGTTATTTCAATTTTGCATAGTTGCAGGAGTGCTGGCTTTGTAGTTTGCTTGACGATGCAGTTTCTATTGACTGTCAACTTGAACATTCATTAAATGTAAAAGCTTGTAGATAGCCCATGGGCCAGGTACCAAACACATGATTATACCTGAATAATCATAAACGGAAAATCTTCTCAGGGGTTCTGAGGACGCAGGGACAGAGGGAGGGAGGCGGTCCGGTTCATCGGGTGGCGTGCCCGTGTGCGCACTGTTTATCTGGTCCTCACAGATGGAGAACTGGGCGACCCACCCCGTCCATTATCTGCGTTTCCAGCTGTGTGAACACCCTTTGGAATGGCTGGAATGTGTTTTTCCCCCCTCTTTTGTTGGCATTTCTGTCCATCTAAGAGTTAAAATGATGCTCTGCTGCTGACCTGTATCCCAGGTTCTGGGACAGCTTGTCCTCAGTCCCCTCTTTTTTTTATTTATTTTTTATTTTTTTGTCTTTTATAGTGGAGAAACTAGTACATTCATTTCTACTTTGCCTGATACAATAGCAACCGGGAAGCAATGCTCGTGGCATGTACTGCACTAGCCCAGGACAGCAGGGTGCTAGGACGTTCCAGCAAGAGTCTTTTGATACTGCCGATGGCAAAGGACCTTTCTACTGAGACAAGAGCATTTTGTGCCACACTCTTTACTTAATAACAGTGACAAAACAACTGCGAAAATCAAACCAACCAACCAAAATAAGCGCGAGACCCCGCCCCCTCTCTCGTCTCCTGGCTGGGTAGTTTAGTGGAAACACTCCACAGCCGGAGGAGTGGGTGGGGGTACGGCCCCTCTCTCTGAGTTGCCACGTCCCTCCTGATCATGTCCATGGGAAGAGGTCAGTGTTTGCCTGGCCGGGAACTGCGGAGGAGAGGAAGGCAGGCAGAGCTGTCTGATACCCACAGTGAGACTGCAGGGCCGTACTTACAGCTTACAGAGTGTTTCACTAGCCGGTTTGTAACCTCCCGCCCCAGGCCTCCGTGGGTAATGAGGGTAGAAAGAGTAATGCATGGCTGACGGTGCCATCATGCACCTTCATCGGGTGTTACTGAGCCAGCAGCAGAACCAAGTCTGGGTACTGTTTTGTGGCCCAGAATATAGGAGTCTCTCTACTCAGTGCAAGAGTCGGTAAAGGGTGTGTGACTGAGGATGAACCGCACTTGACTTAAAAAAAACAAACACCTGCATTTGGCAGATTGTACAGTTATGGGCCCCGTTGGGACCTGCTTTTGGGGGTAGCCTCCTCCTCTTGGTGGAGCCTGTTGTCAGAGACCCCGATCTCCAGATTTTCCTTTATGCTTCAAGTAGCTTCTTAAGTTGTTCACCAGCGGTTAGAACGCGTAGCTCAGTCTTTGTTTCCTTCCTTCTCCCTCTGGGGGCAGGAAAGCGAAACATCCCGGAGGCTGCTGCTGGGGGAAACGGGTCTGAATTACCCACGGGCCAGCTTCCGACACGTGATGTCACTTCTGTGGCACCAGCCACCCGAGGGAGGCGGGCAGCTTGGTGGTGGAAGTCCTTTCCTTGGAAGCACTGGGATCAGAAAAATCACCAGGTGGGGGTGTTTCTGTTTCTGTTTTTACTGTCAGAGATCTGTGGCATTGACGACTTGCCTGCGGTGGTGGGGAGCCAGGTCCCACCATCATCACCTGGGCTGTACCCTTGAGGAAAGGAGCCCTGTGCTTTTCTCCGTCTGGCCCCGCCCTCCAGAGCAGCATTACCTTGGTCACGTCATGCTCCTCCCTCAACACGGCTTCCTTCTCTAAAAACAGAAGGGTTGGACTCGGCTTTTTGAAATCCTTCCCTTATCATTAATAAATAGCTTAGGCTAACTCATGCTGCAGCCATACATGACCCCCAGGCCTCCTTGCCTACCTTACCTGTCTGCTGTGTCCACTGCCTTCTGTCCCCAGGCCTGAGGCTAACGGAGCTGAATTCCCTGCCTGGACACTGCAGGTCTCAGGGCAGGGGACATGCAGATGGTAGGCAGGCTGTGGCTCAAGGGACTTCTGCTTGGGCGTGGCACATGTCACTTCTACCCCCATTTCTGGGACCCCAGATCTAGTTGCAGAGTTAATGAGGTCGGCAGTTCTGACCCTCTCGGAGGGGAGGCCCCACTGGGAGCAGCAGCAGCAGCAAACATTTGGGACAGTAGGAGTGGCTGCCCACCCTCCTGTCATTGAGACCTGGGAAGCCCAGTCCTCGGGTAGGAGTGTAACCCAAATCAGATCTTAAGGCTTTCGTGTTTTCATGGCTGTTTCCTGCTTGAGGTGCTTCTGCTGAACTGGACCCGGAATGAATATTGCGCTTGAGGGAGGGGTGGGGGGACTATCTTAAAGACAGCGCGTGCTCGGCCTCTGAGCTCCTCCCGTCTAATTTGTGGTTCTGCCGTATAAAGTGCCGTGCATCCGTTTTAGAACACCACGTGGGATGTCTCAGTCTGAGAGGCGGTAGCAACAGACCAGCAAGTAAAACGTAGTTGCCTAAGTGTTGAGATAAATTCTTCACATGTGAATTAAAAAGCAAGATTAAAGACCTTGGCGGTATGTCTGTAAACACTGAGGATAACGTGGCGGGGTTCTCTGATAGCCCTGTTGGAAGGACTGAAGACTCTATTGATTTGCTTTGGTTATGGCATTTTTTAAAACTTCCTTTTCAGAAACTCGGGGCAGGGGTTGGGGGGAAGGAAGGGACGTGGTAAAGTCACTTTGTTTTCTTGAGATCGGATAGAAATAGTCCAGACAGATGAGATTTCCAAAGACTGGGTGAGAGTATCTGTCAGGCTCCAGTTGTAACGTTTAATACCACTGATCGTCAGGAAGGCTTTCCTGTCTCACCCAGAGAAACCTGCATGTAGTACACAAATGACTCTGCCCTGTAGCTCCAGAACAGAACAAAACAACTTCGACAGTAGAATTGCTGCCTTTACTTAACAGGCATGATTGGGCTCACCAGTGCTTAGGATCCTAACGTAGAGCAGCTTGTTGGACCTCAGCGCTCAGACGATCTCCAGGGCTTCGGCTATGAAAAATCGTGAAAGGTTCTCCTTGTGCACTGGGGTTTCAAAGAGGATCCCTTCGGAAAGTTGGCAGATACTTTCCTGGCACGAGGATAAGGTTTTGTTTTGTATTTTTTTCCTTTTTCTTTTCCCCTCCACCCAACGCTGTGACAGGGTGGGGTATACTTCCGTGAAATTGCACGTTTCCAAAATAGGACTGACTGCTGTATGTTACTGCTGTTAGAATCAAGTTGCTAATCGAAAATAAGCAAAGCCCAGACACTCTAGAAATAGAATTTCGGCTCCTATTCTCTAAGACGGTCTTCATCTAGGATGGGAATTTCTGTATTTTATAAAAGCGCCCTTTTAGGAAAAAGAAAAAAACCTAGCAAACGGTTTCCAGAGTGGCCCAGATGTCGTCCTCGTTTCTGAGAGCTGGGGTCGCAGCAGCCACGGGCTCGTGCGGTGGTCGCCCGTGTCGTTTACGCTGCCCAGATGCCCTTCTGTTCTGGATGGCGCCCAGGGAGGGCCACCATGTTCTTCAGCTCCTTGGTTTTGCATCGCAGTGCAAGCCTGCATCCCATCTAAATGGCCGGGACCAGCTCTGGGGTCCCTTGCTGCTGGCGGTTTGGCATTCCCTGTGGCCGAGGATGGGCGGGTCTGTACTAGAACTTGCCTGTACGTTATAGAACTGGTAGTTGCAGATGGAAGTTGGGATCAGCTGGGGCAGAAAACCAGAACAGTTGTTTTGCTGGGTCCTATGAGGTCATTAGTGGGTGATCTTTTCCCAAAGGTATCGGGTGATCATTTTTACTTCCAAAGTGCCATGAAAACAGTCCCTAGCTCTGGCAGACAATGCCAGGATGACACCTTTTAACATCTTTTACTCGCCAGTTCTTAAAAAAATGAACCTTTAATCTTGCACTAGAGAGAGAGAAACGTGGCAGCCGTGGTCTGAGAGATGACAGGTGTCCCCACAAGGCAGAGCTGTCTCAGACTTCTCCAGGCCGTCCCTCGGCTCCCAGCCGACTTAAATAAGTGTGTTACGGGCATTAATTGAGTTAGTGAAATGATGTGGACAGGAAGTAAAAATACCGGTTCAATTTAGATAAAAGGATAGGAATAGGAAAGATGGTTCTTATTTTTTTAAATTATGTATTAAGTTTGACTAAAAAGAATTTTAAGATAACTCCCATTGGGGTACCGGCTTTTCCCCCCAGGAGCTGACATGGCCGTGTTTCCCTGTCCAGTAGACCCAAGAGGACAGAGGAAGTAGAGACTGGGCTGGAGTGGACGGAGAGCCCGATTGTCCCCTTAGGCGGGCTGTAGGTCGCTATGTCAGGATCTCCACGGTGACACCATGCTAGGGCCAGCGACAGCTAGCCTCAGTATTGATTGCCTCTCTCCAGGGCTTTGGATCACGTCAGAGTTCCCTTGATTAGTGTGTCAAAGTTAAGAAAAAGTAGAACATTCCGGTAACCAGGAGTAGAGAGGTTGGTAGTGTTTGCCAGTTCGTGCTGGGACACTGACTCTTGTGGAGGTGCCTGTGTTTGAAGAGTGTGGTCAAGGGAAGTAGAGTCCCGGGAAGTCAAGGTTGGGGGTGAGCAGATTTCTAAATATTTAAGTAATTCTAAGGGTATAATTTTCTTGGCAGGGAAAGAGTACATTGTTTAGCTTCTGAGAACAGGGGTCTGGGGTGAGGTTGATGTTGTGTATGGACACATTCTGTCCCCCTGTGCTTCCTCGGTTTGAGAGTGTACTTTGGGTTGGGAGGCTTTGAGATTGCATGAGATTAGATTTTTATGAGTCGCAGACATGTAGGGTGAGCCTGGCTCTGAGGAGTTCGATCCTATCGATTAGCAGAATTCCAGATATTTGGTCTATTTATGATCTACTCTACCCCATTTCTGAGAGTAAAAACTGGGGTGTGTGCAGAATGCTTGCAGGACTGCACGCTGCCGGCTGGAGCTTCGGCAGCTGGGTGGTGGTGGTGGTGTCCAGGTGTGGAAGGGCGTTTTCCGCCGCGGCCTGTTAGGAAGAACCCGTCCCTATCAGCCCTTCACCCTGCTGGCCTGCAGCAGCACGATTTGGTGAGAATGCTCTCAGAATCGGAGCGAGCGGCAGGCGGCACCTGCCACATCAAACAAAGGCAAACACAGGCAGAGGTCACTTTCCATCTTTTAGAGCACTGACCCTTCTCAGCACCGCCTGCGCCTCCTGCTGTGCGTGCCAGCTGTACGTCTAGTGACGTCGATGTGGTGGGAATGTATTCCACGCATGTGTTGTTGAGGTTATCGCTTCCTGTCTTTCCATGAACAGATATCAGTATTACCTGCAAGTCAAAAAGGATGTGCTCGAAGGGCGACTGCGGTGCACGTTGGAGCAGGTGGTTCGGCTGGCTGGCTTAGCCGTGCAAGGTAAGAGATGGCCATGACGACGGTGTATCTGGGGCTGGAGGTGCGGACTTCGTGGTTTTCACTGGCAGGGTGGTGGGCATCTCTGAGCTCTTGGCACATGGCTCCTGCTGGTATAACTCATGGTTATTTGAGGAAATAGCCGCTTTCTTCCTGCCTTTAATTAAAACTACATTTCAAGGTTTATGGAACATTTTCTCAGAATTGTTCCACTGCCCAGTGTGGTTGTATTTCGTGGCCTGATGCTCCAACTAAGTGACTTTCACATCAGTATCAAGCGTGAGAGCTTTCAACATTATAGTGTGATTGGTTCTTGCACAGTCACAGAGAGAAATTCAGAATGCACAGCGGGAATGTGAAACAGCAAACTTGCATTGAATGAAATTTCTCTCTTAATCTCTCCTACTTAGGTGTGTCAGGCAGCTATTTTTTTTTAATTATTAATTTCAGATGTACAAAACAGCATAGCGATTAGACATGCACACACCTCGCCAGGTGATGACCCCAGGACGCCTCCTGCCCATCTGACACCATACACAGCTACTGCAGTCCAGTTGTCTGTCTGCCCCGAGCTTCACACGGCTATTTTTCATCTTTACATTGTTACATATATTTTTACATGTAGTTATGTAACATGTAACATAATTTACATGTATTTAACATGGCTCTTTATTGAGTGGTGGCTTACCTGTCTTTAGTCATATTCAAAACAAGAACGTACAAATACAATTTTTTAAGTGAAATGTGTTGTTTCCCTTTCAGTCCAGCCTGCCCTGGACCCCTTTCATTCTGGAGTGTGAGCAGGTGGGCGATTTTGGTTGGCTGTGCCTCTGCCACTAACCCTGTGGATGGAAGGACAGAAAATCCACTGTAGCCCATCTGTCCACCAAACGACTGAAAAAGGAGGGCATGTGCCTAGAACACTGTCACCATCACTGGTTATAACAGAGAAATCAGTGAAGTAATGGGGAAAGACACCCTTAACGGGGAGGAGGAAGAAGGCCCAGTACGGTCCTTATCGTCAAATTGGGTCTTTCTTCTTTTATTTTTAAAACTTCCTTCTGTTCATTTTATTCACTCCTTGCCCTGCCTCTCGTTCTTCAACCGTTGGGCTGACTGCAGGCGTCCCAGATGTGGGGTGACCCTGGTGATAGCTTTCGGGCTGAAGGAAGTGGGTGACCTTTCTCTGGGTCCCTTCTCATTGGCTCCTTGCAGCCAGCTCTTCCGTTTGATGAAACCTCCTCTGGCCATTATACCTGTAAAATCGTTTCTCTGGGTGCCCGGGTTTGGCACTTGGAAGACCCATCAGCACAGATAGAAGCTGCGATGAAGTAGGATAACTGATGACTCAACTTGAAAGCAGGCAGAGCGCGTGATGTCGGCCAGTCCCGAGGGCCTCACCTAGTTGGTGATTAGTCACTAGCACCTTTGCCTTCTCGGCAGTTTCCTTCCCCTGGCATTCTGTATCTCTCATTACCTTTAAAGTTTCCTGAGCCCGTCTCTACCTGATGCTAAATCTTGGACGTGAAATTAAACTTCCATGCTACTTTGATTTTTTTTTTTTCTTGGAGACCAAATGCGATTAGAAACAAGGTACTTATAGATTTATGAGACAGGCTCTCCGTGTCCATTTTGCACGGGCTCAGACATACCATGGCGAGATGAAAACAGGACAAAACGGGAGTTTTGGCATCGTGCACCATGTGAAGATGTTTGGTAGGAGGTGTAAAGATGTGTACGGTTGCTTGCCAAGGGTGATTTTCGGGGGGAATTCCCAGCTGCACGTACGTGACGAGGTGCAGATGGGCTTGGCTCTTCAGGTCTCTGTAGTAACCTTGAGTTAGAAAGTCCCCTTGGCAGATATTCTTAAGATATGTGTTGATCATATTTAACAAAAAGGTAAATAGAGGTCTGATACAAAGTTTTTAAATAGCTTAGGGATTACCTTCAAATTTCCCCACTCTTTCTAGAAAATTGTGCAGCAGTGCTCACGTGCGGATGCGGACAGCGTTGCTAAGTAAACATGGCAACGAGATCAAGCACATCTTGGCAGTGTTTTCAGTTCATAGCAGTGCAGAACGAGGTTGGCATGGAGAGAAGGCCCATGGTGATCAGGGGACCCTATTTTATTCCATCTTTAATGTGATAAATCCGACCCCTCCCCCCTTCCTTTCAGCTGATTTTGGCGACTACAATCACTTTGACTCGCAAGATTTCCTCAGAGAGTATGTCCTGTTTCCTATGGTAAGTGTCAACCCCTTTCTCGTCACTTATCTTCTGCCACCTTTGGAGGTTTAATTCGTTCCCTCGGGAGTCTCAGGGCATTGCACACACACACACATTCCCCGGGGAGGAAAGCCCCTGAGTTTATCAAGGACGGACAGGGGTTGTAAGACACTGAAAAAGTAAAGATGCTTCCTCTCAAGATGCTCCTCTGTCCCCACCCCGCCCCCCAGGATCACTGCTGCCCCCGCCACAACCCTCCTGAGCCGTGCCTGTCTTCCTTCCTGGAGACACCAAGTTTGTTCCCAAACCAGAGCCTTTGTGCTCGGGGTCCCTTTGCCTGGAATGTTCTGTCCCAGGTCTTCCTATGCCTGGTCACTCACGTCTTGGTTCAGATACGACCTCCTTGGAGAGGACTTTGTTTTTCACCCTTGATCAAGTAACCATATGATGCACACCATCCATCAACCGCGTGTACCTCAGCTCTTTCTGTATCTAGTTTTTTCCTTTCTTTCCTTTTTCTGTTCCTTTTTTTCGTCCCTTTCCTTTCCTCTTTCTTGTCAGCTAGAATGTCCTTAAGCAGGGACCCTCTCTGTCCTGCATGGTATTGTGTAGCCTGTCGCCTGTGCTCATAAAAGTGCATTGAATGAGTCCTGAAGTCACATGTCCATTCCTGGGTTAAATTAGGGATGAGGCTGGGTTTTAATCCCCAGGGAATGTTTGATTGTTTTGGTAGCTTTGGGGTCCATGAGGAGAGATTTAGTGAGGGAGGGTTAAAACAGTCAGAGAGCCCTGTTAGGGAGGAGTTGTAGCCACTCCAGCGTCCTGGCCCCCGGCACCGACCTGGGTAACCAGCCTCCTGGGGGCTGAAGCTCTGTAAGAAACAGTGCTTGTTCTCTGAGACATAACTAAGTGATTGAGTCGGTTGGAAGTTTGCAGAACCCAAAATGCAAGGCCAAGTGTAATAAAGTACGTCAGGATTTTATGTGGGGAGAGGTTGCGTGTGCTTGGGGGATTGGGAAAGGTTTCAGGGCTCATGGTGTGTCTTCAAGGATGGACAGGATGGCCGAGTGGCAGGGAGCAAGGCATGATCTAGACCACTGGTTCTCAACCTTCCTAATGCCACGACCCTGTAATGCAGTTCCTCATGCTGTGGTGACCCCCATAACATGATTGTCATCGCTACTTCCTAACTGTCATGTTGCTACTGTTATGAATCATAATGTAAGTATCTGATATGTGTTTTCCGATGGTCTTAGGCGACCCCTGTGAAAGGGTCGTTCGACCCTCAAAGGGGTCGTGACCCACAGGTTGAGAACCGCTGCTCTAGACATACGAGGAGCAGAGGCCAGATGGCGTGCGTGATTGGGTCAGCTGGCCAGTCTGCCCATCGCTCAGGGGAGTGTGCGGGCACCTGAAGGTGGCAGATGAGCCCAAAACATCGGAAGCATTAGACCACATGGGCTCTGTGTGGGGGTTCGCAGGCCCCACACTTTGAAAACTGCTGGATTAGAGCAGTGAGACCCTTTGTAGGACGAGGTCAGATGAGAGTCGATTGTGGTTTCTTGGCAAGAGATATGAATTAGGTGTTAGCAGGGCAGATGAAGACAAGAGAGCGTCCCAAGAATACTGCATCCAGCCAGGCTGGCATTCAGAATTGGAGGAGAGAGGAAGAGCTTCTCAGGTAAGGAAAGGCTAAAGGAATTCCTCACCACAACGCGTGGTAGAGGGGCTTCTTTAAGGTGGGAGGAGGGATAGGGCAGTGGGCAACATAAGGGAAAGGGATGGAGACGTTTAGTTTGATTGTCAACATAGAATCAGAAGCAACAAAGAAATAAAATGTCATGGACATGGTCAATAATTTAGTAGTCACTTTAGGGTAAGGGAGGAGGGGAGGAGGGACAGGGACACAAATATGTGGTGATGGAAAGAGAACTGGCTCTGGGTGACGAACACATCACACAACACATAGACGATGTCATGTAGAATTGTACCCCTGAAACCTATGTAATTTTTACTAATCAATGTCACCCCAATACATTTAACAATTTAAAAAAATGATGTGGCATCAAATATCCATACAAATAAAAATTTAAAAAAAAAAGAGCAAAACAAGGGCTCTTTTGGAAGTGAGATGGGCAGAACGTGGCATCTGACCTGTGGTGACATCGGGGAGAAAGTAAGTGGCAGAGTGTCTGGTGACAAAGGTTTTGCAGGACCAGGCGACGGAGTGCATGAGGTGACTTTCGATGGGTGCAGGACCGCCGAGCTCTGGGAGGTGAGGCAGCATCGCTCCCCTTCCAGGACTGGCCCCACCCTTGCTCCTTGTCCTCCAGGAAAGCAGCAGTCGGTGTGCCGAGCCGCAGCGTTTGCTGTCTCACTCATCTACCCGGTAACCCGAACTCCGATCTCAGAGGCGAACGTATGACAGCAGGAAAGCTCCTGCCCGGCGTTAGGGCGGTACGCGCGAATCCGCGTCTCCAGCGTCTCAGAGGGCTTCTTGTTGGGCAATGAATTAGGGTGATCGTTTTCCAAGTAGAGACCGGGCTTGCGTGCTATATAGAATTTTCCGAGGTGATGACCGGCACGGTGTCGAAGGTAAAATGCCCCTGACAGGTGACGGTACGAAGCAGTAAAGCGTTATTTTGTGTATCGTCCCCACCACTGGGCCATAAGCAAACCAGAGGTTTAAACGGCACAGACTGTGTTAAATCTCCCCATGGACAGAGAGACACTGATGTTGCTTTGCTTGGACCTAAAACTGTCCTGTGCAGGCGTGTGGCGACTAGTGGCCAATGGCGATTTACATTCAAATTGAAATTAATTAGAGTGTAAATAAAATTAAGAGGTCAGTGCCTCGGTTGCATTAGCCACATTTAAAAAGCGATCAGTAGCCACGTGTGACTACTCCTAGGCACGTTCCCTTCCTCATAGGCAGTCCTGCTGGCCACGCTGAGCCGGCGGGGCAGAGGCTGACGTCAGTGTGTGTACCCGATCGCAGGTCCTGAGGGTGTTGTCCTCAGGCATATACAGTCCCCCACTTGCTTGTCGCCTGTGGTCAGGAGGTTCAGGGTACAGGAGTCAAAATTCCGTGCCCACGTCTTGTCTATGCCACTTGCTGGCGGTACGAGCTCCAGTAACCATTTTCCCCAAGAAAAGTGAGGATCCCAAGCCTAATTCGATCGGAGGAGGAGAGGAGGGAATGCGCAGGAAGTACTCGTACTGGCACGTGGTGAGCTCTCCCTAGGTGTTTATTGTCATCACTGTCATCATCACTGTTACTGTGAAGCATGATTCTGTCTGTCATACGAGCACAGGGGTGCTGGAGGGAGTACTTTCTGGGTAACAGTACTCTGTGCAGTTTGAAATGTAAGCAGACAGCAGACAGGCAGAACATACGAATGGCCATTCACAAGCTTTGCATCACTAAAAAAGCTTATTTCCCGTGCTGCATATGGAGATGAGTTCATGGCACGTTTATGGATCACTTACTGTGTGTTGAGAGCTGCCGAGCTGGCATTGTAGAGCAGCCCAGCGATAGACCCCAGAAGTGACGTGGAGAAGGAGGGCTGCCCTTAGGTGCCTAGAGTCTGGTGGCGGGAGAGGGACAAGGACAAAGGGCACGATGAGTGTACAAGTAGCTAAGTAAGAAAGATGGGAGGCGGGCTATGGTCAGGGCTCTGAGAGAGGCCACGGGGCCGGGGAGGCAGGCCCAGAGGAGGGGCGGCTTCTGTCCAGCTCGGGGGAGCATAGGAGCTTTGTGAAGGGAGTGGTCGCTGACACAGGACCTGAATGGTGGGGTGACACTTCACGCGAGGCGAGGTGGCCTGACGTGCCAGGATGGCTCTGCCTGGACAGGTCGGACACGTGTGCGTGGAGATGGAAGGTCAGCCTTGGGGAGAAGAGTGCCTGACACCTTGAGGCTCGACGAGGCGGGAGGCCGGGGAGCGGTGGGAAGGCCGGCCCAGGTGCAGCCCTAATTGGCGGGGCGGTGGGGAGCCACGGCAGGCTGTGAACTTCCTGCTTGCTTCCAGTCGGTCGTGCTTTGAAAGGGAAGAATGTATTCCTGGGGGAGGGGAGAGGGGACCGAATGGCTGTGTTTGATCTTACAAAGGAACCGAATGCGTCCAATAGCATTTCTGCAGCAGAGGGAAGAACAAAGCTCGGTACACAGGGCGCCCCACCGGTGTGCGGCGGTGTGCGGGCACGCACCGGCCCTTCCTCCCTCGCACGGGGGCTCTGTGGCCCGGGCACACACCTCAGGGAGGCCCCCGCCTCCGAGGGAGGCTGTGGAGTGAGCACCCTAGCAGGGGGGTGCCTGTGGCTGTTCCCTTCTTTGAAGGCGGGAAGCCGAGGTTTGGGGGAACATCTTTTGATCTTCCCTTCATCTTTCTTTATTTTATTCTATTTATGGCCACATGCCTTTCATTAGCTTTTCAAAATTAGTGTCGGGATATTACATCTGCTCAAAGCCTGGATGCAGACAGCTGAACCCCGGCCCCCTGATACCTTTGTTACTCCTCAACACAAAGCCGCAAGTGTCGGGCTTGTTTCCTATCACGACCTTGAGTCATTTCAATGGCTGGCTTCCCGGGAAGCAGCAGACGAACACCTGAGAAATACGGCCGGCCAGGAGTTCCTCCGCCTTCTGTCTCGAAGGTCGCTCGTGACCTTAGAGGAAGCAGAGCTCTGGGACTTCCAGGATATAGTTACCTGCTCCGTGTCCAGCCTTGAAAGATTCATAATGGGAGAGGGGGTGTTTCTTGCAGTTTTGAGGTATACCTTTTTGCGGGGAGTGTTTTATCGGTGAAAAGTTGTTAAATTGGAGGTCATCTTTCTAGAAATGGTATTGAGAATCAGAGGAATGAGGAGGCACTTTGGGTGTTTTCTTCCCAAATATCAGCCCCTGACGCCTGCACCCCAACATTACAGCCAGCCTCAGAGGGCCTCACCAGGACACAGCACAGAGCCCCTTGTGACACCCCTAGAGCAAAAGCGTCCACATCTGTGCCCTTCTCCATGCTTACTACTCTGGGAAGGTCAGAGGCAGCTGACCCCATGGTGTGAGCCTCCCAGGCCACCAAAGGCAATAAGCAAATGCTAGAATCACCACGTTAGTCACCAGCTCAGGAACTGATTGCCCAGGCCTCCCTGTCTCGGGTTTATTCCTCCGGACTCCATCTGTCCATCGCGGACAGAGCTTTACTGGTAGGTGTTTGACAAGCCCTGTCAGTACTCCCTCCGTCACCAAAGGGGAGTCGGAGAGAGGTGTGTGCGCTTAGCGCCAACCCCACGGGAGCCAACACGCCACTGGTCCCAGGGACCTGGGGTTCGCTCGGTCGAGACAGCAGCTGCTCTGCTGCACAGCTGCCACCTTCCTGGCCTCTTCTGCTCCCAAGGCTCCACCACGTAACGTCAGCATGAGCCCGCTGTGCCCTCAGGGGGCTGTCTGTGACTGCGTTTGCTGGTGTGGTGGTGGCGGAGGAGAGGCCAGGCACAGGCCCGTCCAGGCTCAGCTTTTGAAGGGATGATGGCCTGGAAACTCATTTGCCTGCACCCTGAGGGTTCAAAAGTTCTAAGTACTTGGAAAGCATTTTCAATAAGAGTGGGTCTCAGGGGCAGGGAGATAGGGAAGAAGAAGGTAATGAGAAGGGAGCTATACTGAGACCCTACAGAATTTAGGTGGTGACCCCCACATATGCCTTGAAGCAGCCTAAGTGAGAGTGGCGAGCCATGTTAGGAAAGTGGAAGTGAACCCTCGTCCTAAGAGTTACAGCCTTTAATTCAGAGGCGTAGAGGGGAGACCGAGGAATCAGGCTCATCAGGACATCTCCTGGAGAAGAGGGCTTCTCAGGTTTGCAAGCAAAGCAGCCAACGACCGTTACCATTCTCTGTTGTTTTAGGATTTGGCCCTGGAAGAGGCCGTGTTGGAGGAGCTAACACAGAAGGTAGCCCAGGAGCACAAGGCCCACAGGTGAGGCCCCGCGCTGGCCCTGCGCTCCCAGCGCCCGGCTCGAGTCCACCCAGTTTTACTCCTCCCAGCCTGCCATTCCCTGTGCTCGGAGAGGGGGTGCGCGGATTCGAAGCCCCTGCTTTGCGGGCGGGCTGATCAGTGCCTCCACTTAAATAGAGCATGCACGCGAAAGGGTATTTTAATGAGATTAAAAAAACCAAAATAAGTCCCTCCGTCATTGATTTTCAAAGCTGCCTCATTATTTTTCTACCAAATCAGCACACATGTCGGTGCACTTCCGCGACCTGGATGGAGCTGATCACTTGCAGTCACAGGCTGCCACTTTGTGATCTGTCACTCCCCTCGGCCTGCCCCACCTCTCCATCTTTGATCTGCCTCAGCCAGCGTTTATGTCCTCACATCAACACGCTGAGCACCACACACGGCCGGTGCCTTCTGCCCTGAATTTCAGTGGGAGAAGCGTTGTTTGTTGGTTGGATTTTTTGGGGGGTAGTTCCCTGGCTGAAGCCTAGCCACTACGCCACCAGGGAACGCCCCTCAATGGGAGGAACCGTTCCCACTGGTCAGAGGTCAGTAGCCGCATGCGGTTTGAACCGAACATCTGAACTCTCTTCCGTTCTGATGTGCACGGGGGGACATGTGAGCATCTATGTGCAAGGTCAAGCACGATGCAGGGGAGACACCGCCTGACCACACCCTGACGTGTCTAATGTCGCAAAGCATGTTACGGTGGAGGCAGAACGTATCAGCCGCCCTCGTGCTTCCTCTCTCTCTCTTCCCCTTTCCTTCTTTAACTCCAGCAGACCCGCGCACATGTGGACTTAGCGGCCAGAGAACTCTTCTCTCTGACTTTCCTTAAAACTGTTGCCAGACCTGGGGAGCCAGGGGCTGCTTGTGCTGAGAGTGAAGCCCTACAAGAGCTACTCTGGGAGGGAAAGTCAAGGTCACAAGGGAGAAGGAGGGCAACTGTGACTTCAGGAAGTACTGAGCGCTTGGTATGGGGCTCCTGGAGCTCGGTGGGACCAACGGAAAACAAAGGTCCTCCCCTTCTAACCTCAGAGAACCTGTGCGGGGGTCCTAGGCCCTCCCGTCCGGGCTGCTTGGCTCCCAAATGGCCACCTTCATAAACTTTTTATTGTTTTTTTCCTTTTTCTTTTTCAGAGGAGATTTTTGTTTTATTTTATTTTGTTAAGCAGGCAGCATTATTCTCGGGGACATCTGGGATAATTATTTAGCCTTTGGGGGGCCGTGGCTCTTCCTGAAATACCCCACCTTCCTCTCCTCATTCCCCGGTGAATTAAAGGCTCCTTATGGGGGGTTGTGTGCAGGAATTGCTTAGTAAAGCACGGAGCCCTGGCAATTGGGTGAGGATTGCTCTTTGCAGAACTAGAGCTCAACCCCCGCTCTGGAATTTGCTATCAAAAGGGCAGAATCTCCCCCCGACTTGGTTTGCGCTTAACCGTTTCCTCCTCCGATGCTTTTTGGTTTCAGTGGAATCCTGCCAGCCGAAGCTGAGCTTATGTACATCAACGAGGTGGAGCGCCTGGATGGATTTGGACAGGAAATCTTCCCCGTGAAGGTAGCACACCCCGGCCTGTCCTTGCCGTCAGCCCTCTCAGAACGGAGCAGACATTTGGAAAACCAGTGTTGATAGCAGCAGGCCGGTACCACGTGGCTGTCTTAGGGCCACGTGGCACGAGTGGGCAAATCCCGTCTCCTTTAGTAAAGCAAAGGTTTTTTTCCATAACTCAGAGATTTAGAAGTTTTCCCCTGGACTTGAGACTATCTCGTTTGTAAAACACCCGTCTGAGTACCAAGCACCTGCCCATCCAGCTCTGTGAAGGCAGCAAGGCACCCACCTGACGATGGCACGAGTCCCTTGTCTTCTTTGAGCTGGTGCAGAGCTCGTGTGTGAGGTGGAGTGGACCCTGTGCTGCGTGCGGTCATGCTTCATTTCTCCTGCTCTGCAGAGCCTCTGCTGTGGGTTTCTGGCCCCTTCAGTGTTTTCTGGACACCGTGCCTGGGAAGCAGTCAGGGCACATCCTGTCCTTTGCGACAAATCTGTGTCCTGAGGTGGGTGTGGTCGGGGACTTAGGGTACATGGGCATTTGCAGAGCTGAGCCCGTAACCCCAGCTCAGCGTCCTTCCCCTGCCGACCCACTTTGCTAAAGTTGGGAGTTTGATCACAAACCTAAGGCAACTGGCACGTGTCAGCAGTTTGGGAGCTGCCTGCAATTCCGGCACAGACATTTCATGCAGACTGGCCCCGCTGGCGGCTGTGCAAGTGTTCTGTCCCCCCTCTTTTGCACATTTGCAATTTGCCTTAATGAGAACTGCCCATGTGCATCAAGTAGAACCGAGCAGCGCGGCCGCAGCTTGCGGAAAGGGCTCCATGGCTCTCTTCTAGATTTGTTTAATTTTCTTTCGCTTCTCTGATGGCTGCCCTTCGTAGGGCTGTAATCCATTTTCCTCGCAGTAGTGCCTGATGAGGCCATCTGCAGCGCACTTACATTTCAGCAGCCCCTGTGTAGTCATGACATTTTGGGTCATTGAAAAAGCAGAGTAAACTTTTCTCCATTTCTAGAAAACCGACTTCCCAATCCCCGGAAATTGAGGGTTTGGTTGTTGTGCTCATTTGCTGGTTTTGATTTTAAATTCTGAATTGTGGGAAATAAGGGTGGGGGAGATAGTGTTGGAAACCCACCATGCTTGGTTCTGATGCCCTTTCTAGTCCCTTCTTTAGTGGAAACACCCAAAGGGGATGCTCTGCCTTCCTCTGAGTTGGCAGACAGGCACTGCTGACTCACTGCCCGTGGGCGTCAAGTAGCTGGGCTCCCCCCACCCCCATATCTATTCATACTAAGGTGACCACCTCCAGGCCGCGTGATTCCTGGCAACCCCGCGGGGAGTCGTGTGGTCACCTGAGGTAGTGAACAAGCACACAGGAAGGTACCGACGGGGAGCAGGGATGGAGTGAGGCCCTTGGGGTGAGTTCCGGTCCTTATGGACCAAGGGACACCAAGGGACGTAAAAAAGCACGTTGTGGGTGCGTCCTAGGGAAGAACATTACCACTTAGTGGGGCTTCTATGAGCGGTTCCTCAGATATTTTCCCGGTTGGAGGGGGGCCGGTCTGTTTTCTGACAGGTCTGCCCTCCCCTTCCACAAACACAGGGGTGGCCCCTGCCTCGGTCGCCCCTGAATTGTCAGGGCACACGGACACAGGGAGGGTGCTTCCGGAGTGAGTCAGACGGCATCTGGTCGCTCAAACCTTGAGCCCTGAAGGTTCGGCTGGCGCAGTGCCTCGGCCACGGTCCTGTGTTCCTCCCACTGCCCTGCCCGGGTGACCTGCTCTTCCTGTGTCCCTGGCACCCTCCACACTGATCTGCTGACCAAGTGCCTGGGGACATCTTCTTGCGGAATGTCCCTTCCTCTTCCCATCTGCACGTCACCTGTCTTCTTTCCCCCCCTCGATTGCTCTGCTGTGTAGTTTACCTTGTAGTGCCTCATCACAACCAAGGCACCTTTTCTCCTTTCCAGCTCTTTCTCTCCTAACACTTCCTGCTTTGGCCCCCAGCGGTTGTGTCCCACCTTCTCTCTCCCCTGCTGGAAGACTCCTAATCCAGTGTGTGTCCGGTAGGTGGGGTGAGAGAGGTCACTGACCAGAGAATCTGTCTTCTGTCCGTGTGTCTTAAACGGGATTAGTATTACGAGGAACGTGAAGGTCCTTTTCCATCCCGGGCCCACTTATATGTGGCCTTCTTCTCCGCAAAGAAGACATCCCACGGAGAAAGCAGGGGCTGAGTGACAGTTGAGTCACTGGTTGTGGAGCCTTGTTTGCCCTCCGCTGCCAGGACACTGGCAGCCGGGTTACGGTCTCCCAGCAGGTGTTGGAAGCACCTGGCTGGACCCAGAACCCAGACTAAAGATGGCACAGCTGGGTTCCCCCAGCACCGGGCCTGTCGGGGTGTCTGCAGTCAGCGGTTAGCATCCCACCTGGACCGTCACCAGGTAGCCAGGCATCACCCACATGGTGCCCTAATAGAAACCATAGAAGCCGACAGAATGACAGCAAAGCCGCCCGGGAGACAGAGACCCTGCAGGGTGATGAGCCCCCTGCTCAGAATACCATCCCCTCATCTCCATACACACACACACACACACACACACACACACACACACACACACGTATGTATCTTCTCCTTAAAAGACCAGATTGCTTTTAAAAAGAAACGTTCAGAAAATAAAAAGGAACTCTCAGAAATTAAAAATATAATCTCAGAAATGGAAAACTAAATAGAGGATAAAATGAAGAGACCAAAAACAAAATAAAACAAAGTAATGGGACTTGAAAGGCAGGAGATAAAATTAGAAGGTCAGGCCAGGATGTTTTATTTGGGAATCATCGGCGTTCTCAAAGAAGTGAGCAGAAGAAACAGAAGGTAATAAATTTGAGAAAATATCCCTGAACTGATGAGGATCTGAGTTGAAAAACCAAGCATCATGGACGCATAGAGACACAGTGGGGCGTTAAGTGCTGGCAGTGGGCGTCTCTGAGTGAGAGGAAATCGTGGGGACAGGTCTGCTGTTGGCTTTTTGAAACAATCCCTAAAGAATATTGAGTTCCTCAAATCGTGTGCGTTTATAATTTCGCACAGGTAATGCACCTGTATGATCAGACTGTGTGTGTACAATTTTGATTGTAAGGAATGAAAACTGTGGTAAAAATAAAAAAGGTGTGAACCGTTGTTCTTGAAAGGGACATCTGCCCTGGCCCACACTCTGAGACAATCCTAAAGTTCTTTTAAACAGGAAATGCGTTGCACCCAATTGAGCAGAAGGGGGAAGTGTGTACAGAGTCCCTTGGGGTGTTCGGTGGGGTGCGTCCCTTCAGGATCGGTGGCCGTTTGCCCTGATGCCGCCTGTGATTCGTTCCATGTACTGGGGGAGACCCGGGGCGCGGTCCCCACAGGAGGCCCCCCAAGCCCCGCCGTCTGTTTCATCACCACTCTCTCTCTCGTTGGTCTCCTGCAGGACAATCACGGAAACAGTGTGCACCTGGGCATTTTCTTCATGGGGATTTTCGTGAGAAACAGAATTGGAAGACAAGCAGTGATACACAGGTACTCTTACGTGTCCTCTTGGCCTTTTTCCTCTCGAAGGGACGCTAGAGCACTGATGGTGGAAGTCCGCGGATGAGCTGAGTCGGACGGGCCATCAGAGTGGAGCCGACTCAGTTCGGATCAGCCCTCGGTGGGAGAGAAGCGGTTCTGGTCCGCCTTTTCCTGGAGGCCTGCCGGAGGGGCGGGGATGGGGGACGCTCTCTTCCCACCTGACTCCATGAAATGCCTTGTTGAATGAACCCCACTGAGCCGGCACAGTGGGAACAAGATTTGAGGGGCCTGACTGGCCACGGGCTCTCCAGTCCTCGCCTGCTGATGGCCGTGGCTGGGACATCCGTGACTCGTCATTGAAACGAGGCTGCCTCCTTCCCGCCGGCCGGCCGCCTCTGCCCAGCCGCAGGGGCTAGGAGAGCGCAGGCTGCTTTCGGTACTACGGAGGAGGGTTAGGTGGGAAGGCGTGTTTGGCAAAAGCAGTCACCGTGTTACAAATGTTGTAACTTGGGTACATTTTCATTATGTTGACACTTTAAGTCCCTTTTTCATTTAACATGAGTTGAACCAGGATAGTGGGTGTGGCAACACGTCTGTTCCATGTCACAGGGCTTGCGTGGATTTGCTCCCGGTGGACCCAGAAAATTGTGCGCTTGCTTTTACTGACAAGGGACCAGGGCCTTTTATTTTTATTTATGAGGGATTATGGCCTGTTACCTTTATTGACAGGGGGCTATGGCCTATTGCTTTCTGTGTGTGCATCTGACAGGCAGAACTATGCATCTCCCATCTGGAAGCAGATCTTGGCCAGCCACACGCTCTCTGGTCAGCAGTCGCAGGTCATTTTGAGAAAGTTTTCCCACCAAAAGCTTCCTAACTGGCGTTTTCTCCTCCCTGGGTCCCCACCCTGCCTTTGTTTCTGTCCATGTATTTTCTCTTGCTCTTTGGACAGAGATATCATTGAAGTGGGTGTGGGGAGAGCGAGGGCTACAGACTACACTTTGACTTTTGGGTACATTCCGTCAACTGCCGTATACTGACACCAGGTTCTAAGTTAACTGAGTAAAGTATAGAAACGTGTGTGTAGTTGTAAGTATAACATTTTATGCCCATTTAAAGCTCTCCAGGCATTTTGTCCCTCATAGTTCTCCATAATTAAATCAGGGCTTCATTTTATTTTGTTTTTTTTTTAATTCCTGACCCCAAAGACGTTGATAAGTCTTATCTTACAGCAGTCAAGGTGAAGTAGAAGAAAATAGCAGTTTTGAGAGTGGGATGATTATAAGCTACTCGCATTTTCCTTTGGAACTGCTCCCAGACCTCTTGCTTTAGCACTTACATCGCATCTCCTGCAAGGACGAGTTCACTGCCACCGTAAGAACTGTGCCAGTAGGTGGATTTGAGTGTGGCTGGTGGTGTGCGGAGTGGATTCGAGCTTTGGCACTTGATTTGAAGGGACAGAGCCAGAGGAACCCAAATGCGACTTACCTCTCGAGTCCTTCCCCGAGGCACACGTGGCTGTGAGTCCGTGTAGATGTAATCTGATGGGATGGTAGTGGGCAGACGGCTGTGCCGAGCACCAGCACGCATCATGGCCCCGGCAGGTGCATGTCAACACTGTGGGTACTGGTGTCATGGAAGGGTGACCGCAGGGAAACCTGGAAGCCCCAGGTAGAGAAGTCCTCCATCCCCAACGAGCGGAGTCAGAACCAAGTCTCTGCCTTGTGTGCCTTGGGGAGTGGATGAAGAACCTTCCTCTGCACAGAGCATCGTGACGTCTCATTCTTTCAGCTGACGTAATTGCACGCAGTGTCCCAGGGACTTGGCTCAGTGCTTGGAGTGCAGAGATGAAGAAGGACGCATCTGTCCCTGAGGCCTGGGGTCTGTGGTCTGGTTTGGTTTACTTTGAGATTTAGGCACAGAAGTCAACACAGTTGGAGCACAGTGTGTAACCCATAAAGGTCTCGACGTGTGGTTCTTTCCTAGCTCGTGGCCGGTTGCGGATGGGGCAGGGCTTCCTGGTGAAGGTGATGCCTCAGCTGGGTCTTAAAGGAGCCCTGCAGGCAGAGGGCGAAGTGTAATCAGTACGAGCGTGATGGAGTGAAGGCAGCGGGCGGGAATGACAGGTTGGGACGCAGGAGATGGCCTTTGGACAAGCGTCTGCCGTGCTTCCAGAATGCCAGCATTTTGAATAAACTTAAAAAAAAAAAGGTTGGGGCATTGGGGCACAGAGTGAAGGGTAGGTAGTCATGAGAGATGGTGAGAAGTGGGCTGCAGGTGGAACGGGAAGCAGTAGCTTACCTTCTCTCGTCTGGTGGCTGTTTCTGTGGATCTCACTGTAGCTAAGGTTTCTACGAGGAGGGACTCAGGAATGTAGACGTCCATTGAGTTCGCAGAAATGTGGGCACATTCAGCACTCAGCCCCTAGGAATGTTTTTGCTGGGTGGCATAATTCACAGGGTCCATCGCAACGCAGAGTCTGTGTAGATTCTTCAGCTTAGAGTCTGGGAAGCACGTGACTTTGAAATAACGTGCTCCTCCGTGGTGCCATGCCAGGATCAAGGGAAGTGCTTTGTCAGGTTGGGCGTGTGGAAAACAAGGCAGCAGAAGTCCACGGCACGTGGTCCTCGTAGCCAGTCCTAAAGGAGGCAATGCTCGATGGCCCCCAGTACCTAGGTGGAGTTTACGTAGGATTTGTAGCTACTTAAACAGGTGCACGCTATGTTTTCTGTACTTGTCGGCCTCGAGAGAAGGAACGTTGTGCTTTTAAAAACAATGTAGTTCGGTCATCATTTGTAAAATCAGCCTCAGCCGTGGCAGATGACCCCCTTCCTGGGCAGATGCCGACGTGCACGGACTGTCTTGGGGCAGACACACCCGCATTTGTTTTGACCAGGTGGAATGATGTCGGGAACATCACGCATAACAAGTCGGCTATTCTCGTGGAGCTTATCAACAAAGAGGAGACGGCGCTCTTCCACACGGTAAGCCAGGTGGACACCGGCGGGCCCCACAGGCTGTGCGCCTTCTCGATGCGTGAGACCCTTTCCTTGCCCGCCCTATCTCGAGGAAATAAATATTCTGTTGAACAGACCCCTTTCCAGTACTTGCTCGGCGCTGCTGTTGCTCATCCCAGGAGAGTGGTGGTGGTGTCATGGTCCCAATGCCAGCTCCCCGTGCTCAGTGTTGACTCCAGGATTTAGAGATGGCTGCACCCGCCTTCTTTGTGATGGGCTGCCTTGTCTGGCATCCGGGGTCCTCCGCATTCTCGTTGCAGCCCTCATCATGCACCCCCTGATTCTGGGGCCTGGCATTTTCTGTGGCTGGCCGACCCGGATTTTCTTTCCCATCGTGGCCCAAGCCTCCTCTGAAGTCCCCTGAGCGACTGTCCTCCTGTCGAGGGCCCCTGGGGAGCCGCGGCTGTTCACGCCTCTCTCCGGCTCTCGTGTGCTGACACGTGGTGCTCGTTCCGTGCTCCGCCTCCATGCGTGCCTTTATTTTTAAAGCCCTTGGTTTGGAATTCCGTGAAGACGTGCCAGGGCATCAGTGTAACCCCAGCGCCTTGGACATAAAGCGTCCCTTAGCAGGCAGGATTGCCTGTCAACCTTTGATGGGCTTCGTAGGTGTGGCCACCACCACTGAATTTCAGCATATGTCACTTTGCGGCTCAGGATGTCATGTGCTTGGTGTGAAGGGACGAGGGATGTGTCCCTATTTAGAGGCATCGTAGTGAAACTCATATACAGCCCAACAAATCATTATTTTTTTTCTCTGTCCCTTCGTTTCCAAGGACGACCTTGAAAATGCCAAGTACATTTCTCGGCTGTTCGCTACACGGCACAAGTTTTACAAACAGAACAAGATCTGCACTGAGTAAGTCAACCTGTAGCCCTTCCTCTCGCTGGGTGGCTTGGTCACACTGAATTCACATGTGTGTGGGGCGTCGTGGATTGCTCGTCCCCTTCAGGCCGGGCGGGCGTGAAAGCACTTTAATGATGAAGACTGAGTGGTCTGGTCCCTATGCCCAGGGACAGAATAATTCACAAGTCGCTGCCTGGGTGGGTCAGCCCACATCAGTGCCTTTCCCCCCTCTGCTGTGAGTTCGGAGGAGCTGAGCCATTCCCAATTTGTCAGGGTGCCCCTTCATGTCAGGTGTGGAGGCTGTTCAGAAGTGAGTCACAGAGGGACGAGCCGGCTTGAAAGGGACGAAGCTCCTGTCATCCTGAGCCCCGTTTCTTCCACACAGTTGGGTAACCCTGCGTGTGCTTCTGGGTCATGTCATCTGCCTGTAAATGAGAGGCCAGGGTAATTAGAGGAAGGCTTGGAAGGCACTAATAGATGTCACACACCCGTGTGCGTGTTTTCGATTTAATTTGGAAATGGAGATGGGAAAGGGCGTCTGATGAGGGCACTTAAATGGGACCTGACCTCGGCTGCCGCGTGCTGGGGCTCACGCTCGCGTTGCCTGTGCATCGGTTGCCTTCAAAAGGTGTTCCTCGGCAGAGTCCATCGGCAGCCGGGGCACCCGACGTGCTTAATTTGGTCCTGCAGAACTTCAGGGATGTACAGGCAAGAGAAGAACTGCCATCCCTCTCCCCCAGTGGGTACGCCCTGGAGTGTCAAAGTCTTGTCCTCGGGCAGTCCCTGCTGGGCACCGCATGTCAGAGCTGCACCGGCAGGTCCCGCCGGGCTTTTTGGTCTCTATGACAGAGGCTCTTTCACACCAGTCGTTGCGACCGATCTCTGTCGGAGGCTGGAGGGTGTTGGCGGGCCTCGGCCCTGCACGCGGTGTCAGCAGCTGTGAATCGGGAGGGCGCGGGCGAGGGAGCGGGAACGTGCAGTCAGCAGGCGGCGCTCGGGGACGCGGCCGCGCACCACTCCCGGAGCTCGTTTCTCCCGCGCCGCTTCCTTGTCCGTGACGTGTGCGGGCGTCTTTGACATTCACAGGAATTCCTAGTCAGCTCCTGGGGGTTGAATTAAGACTCTTCTGAGGAGTGTAAAATTCTGGTTTGACCATTTCTCAACAAGGGGCTTCGTTATAAAACTTAGGGATTATTTGTATTTCTTTTGTGGTCTTTTTTTCAAATACTAGCGAACATCATATAACGTGAGCCCGAAAACGAAGGGAGGTCTATACAGTGGGATCCCCATTAACCGGAACTCAAGCTAACTGGCAAAAAAATAAAAAATGAAAGCGATACCACATTTTATCCGCCACCTACCGATCCCCATGGGTGCCGGTCACGAGCGCGTCTGCTGGGTGTCCTTTCTCCTTTCGTGATAACCATTCCCTTCTTCTTCCTAACAGGCATGGGAGGGTCCTCACCTCTTGTCTGGTACAATTGTCTGATACAAACTGGGATTATCTTAAAAGTACACACACACACACAGTAAAATCTACATACTGTCAAAGGCTCAGCCAGGCTACATGAAGGCCTGGGAGATCCCTCTGGAGTTTTATGAAACGAGCATCATTGTAAGAACATCCGCCGACCGAGCTGTCCACTCTGTGACTTCTAACAGACTGTCATTGACTTTTTTTTTTTTTTTTTTTTTTTTGCTAATAGTGTTATACTACTTGTCACCTGCAGGTATAGCTCCAGGGAGTGGTTCCCATATTACTTGACTTGGGGAGAAAAAAACTGGGGGAGGGGAGAGGGAAGATGTTTAACAATAGGCCTAATGATACCGTATTTGACCAGTGGTTAAAAAGGCTGGGTGAAGTGTTTCAGTCTTGTTTATCTCCCTCCATACTGTTTCTCTAGAAATAAACTTTATTCATCTGCTGTTACTTTGCAAAACTTATTACAATATCAGATCTTCCAAACATGTTGAAAGCAAAGAATAAAAAAAGAAATCAGAATTGTTCTCAGCTTGGCCACCCAGAAATAGTGTTTACGTTTTGCTGTCGGTTGTACCCATGCTGTCTTTTTCTCTCTGGTTTTCTTATATCTGGTAAATAATAATAACCTCCCCTCATTTTTCCCACTTTTCACATAGACAATCAAATTCTCCACCCCCCATCCGACGCCAGCCCACCTGGAGCCGATCCTCTCTGGTATGTATGACCACGTAGTCTGACAACTGGGGGTGGGGTGTCCTTTTGTTGCTAATTGGAAGGGAGAGGTGACTAGGGTGTTAGGACGTGCTACGATTTGGTGAGCACACAGAAGGACATCGGTCTGCCCAGCACGTGAGATGCACACCTGCTTTTTCCCTCTGGTGCCCATCTGTGTCCACGACTTCTCTAAGTGTGACTCAGGGCTCATCCCCAGGAGGTCTTACCCCAGGTGTGTGAGCCTGTGCTCCTTCAGCAGGTAACCGACTGTGTCTATCCACTTGTTCGCCTCTCTTTTCATGTTTCTGGTTGTGGCATGGAGCCAAGTCTCCAGGTAGAAGCTCCGGAAATTGTTTTGTAGTCACTGCCGTAGATGGAGCTTAAGAAACGAGTCAGAATGCTTTTTAAAGGAGTGGAGAATGAATTAGTTGGGTTGATGGTCTCCGAGAATTTGCTGGGGAAGATTAATTGTTCGTGTTCTAATGTGAAGGCCAACAAACTTTGAACCGATCTACTTTTCTACACCTAACATTAGCTTTTGGGTTGGTTTGTTTGTTTGTTTGTTTGTTTTAACTACTCTTTTCATCATGTGAAGGACACACAACTCTAATTTCAATACACGGGTTTGTCTTGGACTGTGTTTTATTTCGAGGATTACTGAAGGGTAATAGAATAGAAAGGTGGGGAAGGCTTGGTTTGCTTTAAAGTTTTCAACTTGTTTTAAGTCATAATTCTTTTAGGTGAAGACTTCCACGTAGTCAGAATAATGTGACCTTTCAATTTTTCTAGATAATCAGTTCCCTCGAGTTGAAAGGAGAATAAAATTGATTTTTTCTCCATACACAGTGTATATAGAGTATCCAAGAATTGTCTGTCTTTAACTTGTCTTGCAAAAAGAAAGCTTGGAGGAATTTTTCTTCCCCTTGGAAAAGGCACAGACATGGACTCCTAGAATATCATCGCATACTAATTCCCGAGTACCCCCTCACGTATTGGGAATCTTGCCACTGTGCACAGTATCTTACATGTGGCCCTTGCTTCGGATCTATCTTTAGGGGGGTCACTTTCCACTTTTCCCCTAGTATACCAGTAGGCTGTTCATGGCACCGATTTCTTTGTTAATTCCTCTTTTGTGAACTTCATTTACCTTTTTCCGTCTTCAGAGTCCCCCCATCTTAATGAGCGAGGTAATTTTTCAGTTATGTCCATGAAGCGTCATGGGAGGCAGAGCTCGTTTGAAGGCTCACTTGTGATCTGATGTCATCCTACTTGTCTAGAGAAGATGCAGGGATGTGACTATTTTATTTGGATGAAGACAGTCACAGGAAGCCAGGTTCACAGCCTCCCTCTCTCCTCTACCTTTTAGGATTAAACCATTTTCCCAAGAGTTCCTTGGGGTGAGTAAGAGTAGAGCCAGATTGCGTCATCTGCCGTTGGCTTCCTTGCTGCTAACCAGAGCTGCTGACGTGTCTCCCTCTGGCGCTTCTGCTGCCTGTATTATGGCATCGAATGGGTTTCTGGGTCAGCACGTCTGCACAGAAACAGAACAATGTGTTGGAATATGTAAGAGATGGAATACATAAAGTAATCCTGGAATGGTACAGGGAGGATTAGTTCTTACTGCCCTTGGCCTGTATACTTAGGGCCATTCATAAATGGTCCCTTCCTGACTGGGCTTTTTGTTAAATAAGAACAGGAAAAGGCAGTGAGCCACTTTGCTTTGTCCTGTGTTTCTCTTCTGTTGTGTGAATCCCTCCCCATGTATTTTTTTTAAGCCTAAAACGGGCTGTCCTGCCCTGGAAAAACTGAGTTGAATTCTGTATTACCAAGAAAAGGAAAAATATTTCTAAATTGCAACACCAAAGCCAGCCAATGGGCGATTTGGTACCTTGAATGCCTTCCTTACATGAAGTTCAATTCTTCTCTTCTTCTTCCCGGATGCTTTTTCATTTTTTTGGATCCCTTGTCTTCTTTCCCTTCTTCATTTGCCCTTTGAAGGGTGAGGCATTATTTATAGCAGAGGTGATGGTGTATATAGGTATTTACTCAGCTTCAAACTTGGGGTGGGGGGGTTCTCCTGCTGAGGCATACTGAGAAAGTGTGACCCCTGCTGGCTCTGGGGTTTTCGTTGTTGTTTGGGTTTTTGGTTTGATCTCAGCTTCTCTCCTACAGCAGTCACCTTTCAACCCATACCTCTAAGGCTAATTTTAAAAGAATCAAAGAGAAATACAAGACATCATCCTGTTTGGTGATTTATAATTGTAAAGATTGAGATGGTCAAAGCCTCAGAACTCTTCAAACAAACTCTGCCCTGGAACCCCAATATATAAAAACTGGATCATGTTTGAGGTGGGCAGAGCGAGGAGGCGATGGGATGGCCCAGGAGCTGGGACCCGCTGAGGTTCAATGACTTGCTCTGGATTGCATTAGCAATAATCAATCCTATTTCCTTTCTGTGTTGGTTCACCAGAGATTGAACCCATCTTAAAGGATTTGTTGTTACCGTTGTTCCTCAGAAGTTTTACCTTCCTCGCAGTAGGAAGTGATTTAGATCGAGTCTCGTGGCCATCTTTAGGAGTCTCACGGGCAGGCTTCTTCACTGAAGGGGTGGAGGATCGAGCTGCGTTTTCTGCAAGGCCTTGGCACACGTGGTTCTGCCATTGGGAGGGTCGGGGTGGTTCTGCCGTTGGGAGGGTCGAGGTGGTTCTGCCGTTGGGAGGGTCGGGGTGGTTCTGCCATTGGGAGGGTCGGGGTGGTTCTGCCGTTGGGAGGGTTGGGGTGTGCTCTTGAGAACTGCACAGTCATTGCTGTGGATCACATTTCAGGTTTTTAGATAACATCGCACGTGGGCGCAGCCTGATGCTACCTTGTCCCTATTCGAGGTTGGCGTGGCCTGTAAACTGGGGTCATGGGTGCAGCTAGATGACTGCGCATGAGCATGTGGCTCCAGGAAGGAGCCCCTTTTGAGTAAAATGCAACATGGGGGGCGGGGGGTTCCCTGGTGGGGCGGTGGCTAAGGCTTTGGCGTTATCAACGCTGCGGCCTGGGTTCGACTCCCAGCCAGGGAACCACCAAAAAAAAAAAAAAGAATGCCACATGGTCCCCCCTTATTCTCTTGGAGGGACATAATAATGCCTGTGTTCTGTGTTATTCCTCCAAAGAAAAGGCATGGAGCTTTGCAAGTGGATTAGATGATAAATAGGTCCGTGCATTTACATTGACGGTAGCTTGTCTTTCTCACTGTGGACCAGCCTCCTCACCACAGCGTGCGCCCCTGCCAGTGGGCGTGGCGGGTGGGGACTGTCACGTGCACCGTGAGTGCTGGTGGCCGCCTGCGACCCGGCCTGCGACCCTGAGCTGTGTTCTCTGTTTCAGCCCCGGCAGCAGCCGTACATCTTGCCTCCCATGCACGTGCAGTGCGGCGAACACTACTCGGAAACACACGCGTCGCAAGGTAACTGGGGCTGGCCGTCCTCCCTAGGCTGCGGGGGAGAGGAGAAGAAGGCCTTTGTGTTTTAGATGACCCCGATGCTTTCATTTTTCATCTTGTCCTTGTCTGAGGGTCTGCAGGCAGCCGCTTCCATCTGGGAAAGTATCATTTACCCCTGAAAAATGATCTCCCCTGAATAGGCCGTGGGGGAGTCGGGAGAAGGCAGCGCAGCAAGCAGGTTCGCTGTCTCCTCCCGCTCCTAAGTGGGCTTGGAGAAGGGCGACAGCTCAGCCCAGTGGTGTGCTCTTCGCCCTCGATGCCACTGTCGGCAAGCCTGGCACGGTCCGTCCAGTTCTCAAGGTGACAGGACACGAGTATGCAGAGTAGCTGAGAGAAGCACGCAGATGATCTCCACCCTTTTCCCTGTTTCTCTTCATCGCTCCCACCAGCCCCCTTTCCTTGGGCACTTGTTATTGCCTCCGAGGAAAGGAAATCTGTTTTTATTCCCTCTTATAAAGTCCCATGCAAACTGGGTGAAAAAACCCCCACAATTTCAATTATCATTCCAATAACCATAACAACAGTGAACATTTATAGAGCGGCTCTCCTTAAGCACCTGCTTTATCCTCAGACTGAACCTGTGAGATAGGTACTACTGTTACTTCCATTTCTCAGACATGGGCGTGGGGTACAGAAACGACCTTGGAGGAGCTTGGGGGTGAAAACTGGTGTCCTGACCCTCACACCAGTGCCCGTTATCGTGACACTCACCGCATCCCAAAATAGGAACAGGGTTAAACGTCGAATGTTGCCGGTGCTGACTCCGGGGTCAGTTCCGTGCTGTCGTGTGCGGACTGTTTTGAACATCTCTGCGCCGTCAGAGCGGGAGCCTGAGAACTGAGGTGGCGGAAGCTGGTTTTAAAAGCAGACTAGCAAAGTTGCCCTGCCTCTGTGGGGCATCGCCCAACCCGGCCAGAGGTGCAGAAAGGCAGCCCTTCTCTGTTTCCCCGGGTTTTCTTGACTACCTCATCGCCTCTGGTCCGAGTCCACACGCCCTCTCCAGGCAGCTGGGGATTGTTAGTCACCTCTGCTCTTTTCACCTTTTCTGCCTTTGTTGTCCTCTGCCGTGACGTCAGTGTGAGTGTGTTTTGCCCACAGAAGTGTTTTGACAGATGGTTGCCTTCCTGGGAGGGGTGTGTGTGTATGTGCATGCATGTGTGTGCACACATCTAAGGAACCCTGGACACTGAGAATGGGCCTGACTTTACACACCTGCTTTTGTATCTTTTTGAGTACCTCTTTAAGCTTTCTGTTAGTTTTTGTGTGACGTGGCCCCCGTGGTGACGCCAGTTCTAGAGGGGAGTTTTAGGCAGTGGCTGGAAGACCGCCTGGTTCGTGTTTTGCCCTCTGTTGGTTGCTGATCAGAACACGCTCGGCAAGCATGCTGACCGCCCGGCTGTGGTGTTCGTCTTGGGCCTGTGAGTGCTCAGTGGTCCCTCGGGCGAAGGGACCGTTCCCGCTGTAGTCAGGAAGCTCAGCTCCCAGGACATTACTTCAGCTCGATTGCCCTATTGAAGTTCTTGGCTTCCAGCCCTGAACAAGGGGGCGGGTCTCCCCGACGTGAGTGCCGTTCTCAGTGCCTGATTCCCAAGCTCCAGGCAACATCAAGAATTAACCGAGACGACGTAATATACGTTCCAGATGTTCATTGCTTTCTTTCTTTGATCCACTTTTCATTTTCCGTAGCTTTAGAATGTTCCTTTTGTGTATGGGTGTCTCATCCAAGTCATTTTCAGTTTTGGAACCTGTGGGCAGGGACCCTGGGGTTGTACTTTTTATGACTTCTGTAGATTAAAAATCACCCCCGTGAGTGTGAGGATGAACGTCCCGGAGGCAGGATGGCGTGGCGGTTCACGTGTCTTTGTTTGACTTCTCGTAGACAGCATTTTCCACGGGAATGAGGAAGCCTTCTATTGCAACTCTCACAACAGCCTGGACTTAAACTACCTGAACGGCACCATCACCAATGGCAGTGTGTGCAGCATGCACAGCGTCAACTCCCTGAGCTGCTCCCAGAGTTTCATCCAGGCGTCCCCCGTCTCTTCCAACCTCAGCATCCCCGGGAGTGACATCATGCGGGCTGACTACATCCCTAACCACCGGCACAGTGCCATCATCGTGCCGTCCTACCGGCCGACCCCTGATTACGAGACGGTCATGCGCCAGATGAAGAGGGGCGTCATGCACACCGACAGCCAGAGCCAGTCCCTGCGCAACCTCAGCATCATCAATACCCACGCCTACAACCACCCCGAGGAACTGGTGTACAGCCAGCCCGAGATGCGCGAGAGGCACCCCTACACTGTCCCTTACGGGCCACAAGGTGGCTACAGTAACAAACTTATCGGTCCCTCTGACCCGATAAACCCAAAGAATAACTCGGTGCCCAGCAAGCCGGGAGCCAGTGCCATCTCACACACGGTGAGCACCCCGGAGCTGGCCAACATGCAGCTGCAGGGCACCCATAACTACAGCACAGCCCACATGCTCAAAAACTATCTCTTCAGGCCACCGCCCCCCTACCCCCGGCCCCGCCCCGCCACCAGCACCCCAGACCTGGCCAGTCACCGCCACAGGTACGTCAGCGGCAGCAGCCCCGACCTGGTGACACGCAAAGTGCAGCTGTCGGTGAAGACCTTCCAAGAGGACAGCTCCCCGGTGGTGCATCAGTCTCTGCAGGAGGTGAGTGAGCCCCTGACGGCCACCAAGCACCACGGCACGGTCCACAAGCGCCACAGCCTGGAGGTCATGAGCAGCATGGTGCGGGGCATGGAGGCGATGACACTGAAGTCGCTCAACATCCCCATGGCGCGTCGCAACACGCTCCGGGAGCAGGGGCCGCCCAAGGAGGTGCCCGGGGGCCACGAGGTTCCCCAGCTGCCCCAGTATCACCACAAGAAGACGTTCTCTGACGCCACCATGCTGATCCACAGCAGTGAGAGCGAGGAGGAGGACGAGGCTGCGGAACCGGTGGCCCGGATCCCCGGGCTCCGAGAGAAGATGGAGTACAGCGCCCAGCTGCAGGCGGCCTTGGCCCGGATTCCCAACAAGCCCCCGCCCGAGTACCCCGGCCCGAGGAAGAGCGTCAGCAACGGGGCGCTGAGACAAGACCAGGTCAGCCTCCCCCCGGCCATCGCCAGAGCCCGGGTGCTGAGGCACGGGCCAGCCAAGGCCGTCAGCGTCGCCCGCGCCGACCAGCTGGCCGTGAACGGGTCCTCTCTGGGTCCGTCCATCTCGGAGCCCGACCTGACGAGCGTGAAGGAGAGGGTCAAAAAGGAGCCCGTCAAGGAGAGACCCGTGTCCGAGATGTTTTCCCTGGAGGACAGCATTATAGAAAGAGAGATGATGATCAGGGTAAGCGGCTTCCTCTCCCAGTGCATTTGGGGGGAGGTGGGGGACACAGTGACGCACACGGTCACCCCCTGCCAGCTCCTCTGTTCCTTGTCCGCGGTCGTGTCAGAGTGTGAGAGCATGCGTGCTTCAGACGCTGGGGGTGCGGGCTCACTCGGGCAGCGTGTTAGGGACTCAGAGAAGCCCTGGGCCTTTTGACGAGTAGTAACTGACTTCACAGACCTTGGTGTTTGCCCCTAGATCTTCCATTCTCATTCCCAGGTCCCAATAGGCACCCTACGCACGGCAGTAGTGGAGTTAGGGTGTCCCAGGCTGTCGACAGGGCCCCGGCCAGCCTTTCCGCTGTTGTTTCAGGGTCAGACTGCCTACTGCGTGAGCTGCTGGCACCTCACCGCCCCGCACCACTTGGTACTTTGTTTTCTTTCTTCTTTCCCCCCCAATTTGACATGCAAAGGCACCATCCTTTCAGATCACTGCGTAGACCTCTACGTCAGGAGGGCTCACCCCATCAGCTGGATCATGGTGTGTCCGGCTTTTCAGATTTTCTTTCTGTCTAGATGTTCACCACGAAACCAAGAAAATTGCAGTAAACTTGGAAGTGTATCACTGGGCTTCAGCTCCCCATTGAGCGTAGTCTGTGAAGACTTCAGATACATGTATGTGAATACACACGTGCCTCCATGCACACACTTACAACATTTGAGGATGCCTAATATTAGACACAGCTGACCCTTTCTCCGAATGTGTACCACCTGGAAGGCTCTTTTGTGTTGTTAGAGCCAGAGGGTGTGGTACTAGGTGAGTTAATCGCTAACAAATGAGAACATTGCAAGGCTGCCGTTGCTACTTTAAAAAATATTTCAGAACAGCTTTGCTGCTTGTCCTGGAAATGTTCACTCCTCAAAAAAAAAAAAAAATCACTTCATTATAACAAATCAAACCCAGATTGACTTCTCTGCATGCACCCCCATGTGTACCCTAAGGTAGCCGGGCTTATTTTAGGGCTCCCCGATGGAAATAATTAGACTTTCTTCCTTTATAATTAGGTCTCCCTGACTCTGCAGTGCAGAACAACCTGAAGAGCAGGCCGAAACGTTAAGGAAGCCACTTTCCTGGGTTCAGGAGTCTGACCCGTAACCACTTAATTCCTTTAGACCTTCAGAACGTACTCAGCCCCACGGTTTTGGCCGGCAGTTAGAGTCGTGCTCAGAATCTGACGTGGGCATAACTTTTTCCACGTTTTGCAAACGTAAAGGGGGAAATCGTGGCTGGTGTGCTTGGGCCTGTGGCAAATTAAACCATTTGGCTGGGAGATGGACTGAAATGTGGGAGTGGGTTGGTCACATTCATCCACTTCTCTCGTTACCTGTATTAAACCAAGGCCTGTAGCCAAACTCACGGCACAGTTTCCGAAACTACACAGGGCTTCGTGCGTTATCACAGAAGGGCAAGAGGGTTTTCCACTGTTTGCCCATGCCAGCCATGTGGATAATAGTGAACCGCCGACTCCACTCCTTCGCCTGTAGGTCGGGAACGTCATTAGCGCCTCCCCTCTGCACTCTCCCCGTTGGTTTGAATTTCCAGATCCTGTACACCCTGGAGTTCAAGGGCTACTGCCCTTGACTGATGTCCTGACCTTAGAGCAGCAGATGTAGGAGAGTCTTCAGTGTGCCAGTGTGCCAGGCGACGTGGCGACAATGCCAGTGACACTGAAGTTTGGGATGGTTTTCCATCTGTTTGTTTTTTATGAAGAAACTCACCCCACGCCTTCCCCGCATCTCAGATGCTCCTGGGGCCTGCCCGCTGCCCCCACCCCCACCTGTGGGCACTTCTACGTGGCTTGTTAGGGATGAGCAAGAAGAGAGGGACGTCAGGGCCTCCTAGGATAAGAGGACAAGGAGGAGATGAACCCAGTGGGAACTGGGGGGAGGGGGACAGGTATGGTGGGGATTTGCCCACCGGGCAACTCTCCTGAGGTCTGACACTGCTCAGCACTTTGGTGGGTGATTCAGGCCTGCTGTCCCAATAGCTCCTTTTCCTGGTTCCCACTGCTGCTGGGAGGATGTCTCCCCGTGACAGGGAAGAAGCCACATTAGCTCTCCGAGTCACTACATTAGAACTCTGCTAACGTGCTAATAGGCTACATGAGAAGCAGCTGAGAGAAATAATCTGTCACCGGGTGTCAGTTCTCTCTAGGTGAGCGGCAGTCCTTTCCTGAGACAGACAAGGTCACGGCGTTCAGCCTCAGGCCCCATTAGGTCACCTTCTGGTGTCGAGGGGACCTCAGGCCCACCCTTCCCCAATGATCGCCTTCTCAAAACTTGGTGGAGAGTGAGACAGATTGCTAATTAAAGAGGTAACAGGGGAAAAAACATTCTCCCTCACGAGAACAAACTAGTAAGCAAAAGGAAAAAAAAATTTAAATTCAAAATCTTCAAAATCTGCCTGGGATCGAGAAACAAGGGCCACCATCCTTGAGAGTGTGACACCTTTTGGCTGAGAGGTCCTGGGTACTTTCTCACTTGGTCACAGTTAATCCTCCTCCGAGATGCTCCTTCTGTCTGTCTGGTGCGTCAGCCTGTCCCTGGATCTTACCTTGGGGCAGCTTCACTCAAAGGCCAGGACTCCACTCTGCCTGCAGAATGGAGTGGGGAGGGGACATGTAGGGGTGTCAGGCCATCCCTACTGCCCACGATTAGGGTAACCCGCTCACCCTGTGTCATCTACAGACACCATGGCTTTATCTAGATTCCTCTCCGGGGAGTAAATTTATAAACAGTGGACAAAGGGAGGAAGATCGTTAAAGTCTTGAAAAGAAACGAGGGAGAAGATGGCCCCTCTCTGTGGCAGCCAGAGGAATCTGCAGATTGGTTTCACCCCAGGGTGGGTCAGAATCTTAAACTCTGTAAAACTGAGGAGTTGGTGTGCTTTATGAAGTTCCTGTTCTGACTTCTGAGACAGAATTACCTGGGGGCAGTGCTCTAAGTGGGCAGGCCGAGTGGGGGAAAGGAGACTTTTGTCCTGCCTCCATCAGCTGAGCGGACGTGAGGAAGCACCGTGGTGGACCTGACATCCGGGCTCCGACACGTGCACGTTCCAAGCGTAGGTGCAGGTGAGGACAGAGCGGCCATCAGACAGCCACAGAGGCCAGGTGTTCACACGCACACCTTGCCCTGGATGGTCTGCTCAGCCCCCAAGTCCATGTTCTCCCAGAGCTCAGGCCCATCAGTGAGGACCCACCGTAATCACTGGGAGCCACGGTCCCCATTGCGTCCCTCCTCTGGAGGAAGCTTCAAGGGAATGCCACAGGGTCATCTTAGGTGGCCCCAGGCTTTGGTGGCAGCCAGATGGCCAAACCCCATCAGCCCTCATTCCCAGGACCAGAGAGGTTCAGTGTGGGAGGGACATCCTCTCTGCCTTAGAGTAGACACTGGAGCAGGTTTTTCTCTTCAATTTGTGTGTCCAGAGCTCCTAACCATGTAGTAGCAGAGCGTTTTATGGTTCATTCATTTGTTGTTTGTTTTTGTGTTTTTTGCTGTTTAATCTGTATATATGGTCCCTCCCTGTGACTGGATTAGAGTGTTCGAGAAGCTCTGTTTCTCGTGTCCTTCAGCCCGTCTTCCCCAGGTGTCTTGCTGGAATACTCGTGTGTGTGTGTGTGTGTGTGTGTGTGAGAGTGTGAGTGTGAGCCCCACTTCCCATGGACGGTTCTATTTACGTGGAGCCTCTGCCGTTATCTGTCTGTTCACGTATCTGTCCAGTTCTCAGTGAGAGCCCCGGAGCCCCGGCTTCCTCGGGCACAGCGGGAATTAATGGGAAGGCTGTGTTTGAATTTGCCCTGCTGATGGCGAGCGTCTGCATTCCTCGGCTGGGGGACTTGCAGATTCGGGGAGATTAAGACGCATTCCAGCGTTCTGCTGGCACACCGTACAATGACGACGTGCCTTTTCTTGCCCCAAGAATCTAGAGAAGCAGAAGATGGCGGGCCTGGAGGCGCAGAAGAGGCCACTGATGCTGGCCGCGTTGAACGGACTCTCGGTGGCTCGAGTCTCAGGGCGGGAAGAGAGCCGAGCTGACGGCAGCCGCATTCCCATGGACGAGAGGGTAAGTGGGGGGCTTGTCAGTCATGCGCGTCCTTCCCTGCGCCCTCAGGAATCCAGAGCTCGCTCCTTGCCCGGGCGTGCTCGCGCGAAGTCTGGTGTGGGGAATTCCTTCTGCAGGGTGAGAAGAGCCAGACCCGGTCTCACTGGGTTGCACTGAATGGTCCTTTCTAGCCACCGGGGAGACCGGCCTCTGACAAGCCGTGCGGCCTTGGCCCAGTCGCTCAGTGTCTTCGGGCCTCTTTCCCCTTTCTTTGCAAAATGGGAAAGTTAACCCATCGCTGTAGCTCTCAGTTCCTATGACTTTTGTGAACGATTCCGGTTTGTTAGGAAGTGGGTGTTTCGCCCACGCGTGTCTAGGGTGTTCTTGACAGGCTGCTCAAGTCGCATGCTCGTGTTTTGGAGGAAAAGTGTTCCTTTTGTTCCTGACGTGGCCGCGAGGGCAAAGAGACAGGGTGAGTGCTGGTCACATGAGAGGTTTCGGTTCCTGCCGGCACACGGGGGCTGCCGGGCAGAAGTGCAGCCCCGCATGCCTCCGATTTCCCGATGGCGTGGCTGGACGCTTTCCGGACGGCCCCTCGTATGTGAAGTATCGGAATGTTTCTAAAACCAGAAGGGACTTTAGAGGGATGACTTACAACACGTTATTGTAATTAGTAGCTTGGCCACGGGAAAAATAAAAGGAGAGGGTGTTTTTCATCCTCAGAACTCTCGGACTGTCTGCCAGTATCACCTTAAAATTTAGCTCTGTGGAGAGGATGAGCCGGGTGAGTGGACAAAAGGATGTTTGGATAAGTGACATTGACCACCTCCTTATTACTAAGACTTTAAACAGGGGTCAGTTCCAAAAAAAAAACAATACCGATTTTGAATTTCAGCTCTTGCCTGGTCTTCCAGATTTGTTCTGTGTAAGGCACGAGTGACAAGGAAGTGCGTTCTTGGACGAGAGAAACTAGCGCTCTGGTTAGCCATGAAACCAGATAATCGAGCATTGGTTGTGCCCCTTGCAAGGACTGGCTCACACACTCGCTGTCAGTGTTGGTTGTTGGGTGGGCGGACTCGGAGATCATTCAGTGAGCTGCCGACGTGTTTCTGTTGCAGTTCAGAACCCTGAAGAAGAAGCTGGAAGAGGGGATGGTGTTCACAGAATACGAGCAGATTCCAAAGAAGAAGGCGAATGGCATTTTCAGCACGGCGGCTCTGCCCGAAAACGCCGAGCGCAGCCGGATCCGTGAGGTCGTCCCCTACGAGGAGAACCGGGTGGAGCTGATACCGACCAAAGAGAACAGCACCGGATACATTAATGCCTCCCACATCCGGGTAAGCCGGGGA
Source organism: Lyroderma lyra (assembly GCA_004026885.1). NCBI lineage: Eukaryota > Metazoa > Chordata > Mammalia > Chiroptera > Megadermatidae > Lyroderma > Lyroderma lyra. Next base: position 55,464 of record PVJL010005582.1, read on the forward strand.
GGTGCCAAGGGGTGTTGCAGATGGCCGGGGTTAAAGGTCAAAGTGCAGGGGAAGGAGATGCAGGACAGGCTGCCCCGTGCATCTTGGCTTTTTCCCCACTCCCCAAGGGAATGTTTTTGAACTTCTGGGCTTTTCTTAGTCAACCGGAAGGGAGGGAGAAGGAAGCTTCCGGGAAAACCTCAGGCCAGCCATTTCTGAAGCTTGCTCGTGACGGAGGATTTAAGTCGTTCTTCTCTCTGTGGGTTAGAACTCTCCCCAAATTCACAGGAAAAGCTGAGGCCTGTCCTTTTCCATTTACAGTTAGTGATGATGAAGACTTTGGGAGTCATGGGCATTGTCTTATCTGTCGTTAAAGTTTTTATGTGCAAGAGCAGCAGAAACTTACCCATTGTCCTGTGCCATGCTACAGGGGATGCATCTCACAGCCCAAGTCTCAAACTTGCATGGTATTAGGAAGAGTGGACAGATTCAGACATAAACCATGAAGGTGTGCTTGATAGTGACTCTTCCAAGATTTGCAACATTATTCAGTGCATTAGAGTGATTAAATTTTCATTACTATTTTAGATACTTGAAACTATATCTCAGTACTTCATAGACTTTAAAATTAGTTAGCTGAGCTCGACCGACCTTAGAATTTCGAGTTGTGGATATATGCGTACATTCAGTTAAATGTTTCCTTAAATAGCTTACCTTCCTCAGTGTCCCTAGAAACAGTTCATACTTGTTTACAATGTCACCACTTGCTCTGTTCTTTGAAGTAGAATGTATTCATTTACTAATGTTAAAGCAATTGTCACAGGATATTTTAAAATAGTACAAGATCCAGTAACAGTAGTCTGTTATGATCAGTAACCTTAGAAACCTGTATCTGGCTTTGTCCAGAGTTATTTCCTTTCTTCATTGGACTTTTCAACTGTAGCCACATTCTTGGTAGATTTCTTGGCCCAATGTCTGGCACGTGGCTCAGTGATAACAGTTTTGATACAACATGTGACAAGTGCGTCATGCATCGGTCTGGTGTTTTTGTCCACAAAGCGTAAGTATGTACTTAAGTATCAGACAGTACTGTCAAGTGAAATATGAAAGAACACTATCATGGGTCATATTCTGTATCTTACTCGTATTTTCGAGAGTGAGAACAAAAACAGTAAAAAATGGACCCCAGGAATCTCTTTAAGTTCACAGACAGCGATGCGTTTCGTGGACTTAGTTTAGATAACGAAACATTGGCCAAAATATTGTACTCAAACCAAAATGCAACTCACACAGCTGCTTCTTGATAGAATGTCTGTGAAAATCTTCCATCGCCATGTTATACCGTCTTCTCCTTTTGGCCAAGTCTTCTCTGCCATTTTCCATCTGCTCTCGGGAAAAAGCTGTCACTCGGCACCAGCTGGGCCCACTGGGTGTCCTTAACAGAAGCGTTCTCTTCCTCAGTGTTCTCCGAGGCCCACATTTCATCTGGTGGATCCAGGTTAGACATGGGTGCATTTAATAGGCCCACAGAGCTTGTAAGAGCTCGTCTGTGTATCTTGCCAATGTTTTCTCCAGGGTTCCAAGCCGCCGTTAACTCAGAACGGAGATTTATTCGCTCCAGAGGTAGAATCACATCTGTGAAATCTACCTCAGTTGCATGGGCTGTTGTGTTTTTAATGCCGTTTTTAATACCCTCTTGTCAATATTTGGAATTTGCTGAGAGGCCCCAGGCAGCAGCATACTCTGGAAGTATTTATGGTTCCTATATGTTGGGTGCCAGAGAGGCTAATGTGTAAAATCCCAACTCCACAGATAAACCAAACTCCTCGGCAGCCAGCAAATATATGAGTGTTATCTCCCACCAGGACTTGGAAAATGGATTTTGCGTGCCAGCTTTGACCTAAACATGCCTTGTGTAATGAGACAATAACTGACATTGTTCTTGCTTGAATTAAGTTGGTATATAGTTTCATAAAAGAGGGAAAAAGGTTTCAAACAGCGATCACTTCATTGCTCCTAGAAGTATCTAGAAAGCTGCACTGGTGGCTGTGTAAGGGGGCCTGACTTGGTTGAATACTAAGGCACAGGAGTGGAAGGGGACATGGAAAGACTCCTTCCAAGGCCACCATGTCGCCCTGACAGCGTGGCCTGTGGTACCCTGGGCTCCACATCTTCCTTGTGAGTCTCTGCCACTGACCTTTATAGGTATATCATTCTCCTCCCAAGATCACGCTGAGGTCATCATTGTATGAGCCACACCATCTCAGGGTTCCAGAGCTTAGTGGCGGCTGTGGTTCTGCACAAGGGACAGTTAATGGCAAAATGTCATGTACTGTTGATGTAAGTGTCTTCGTGACACCTGTACCATAGGCGGCACAACAGGGTGGCGAGCACAGTGGAGGTTTATGACACACGTCAGGTCAGCAGTGGGAGGACGATGCTCCCAGAGAGATGCTATTTCATGGCCGGCCATCTTGCTGTGTGAGAGGATGCCACGGAGCACGTTGTCTCAAACTGTGGATCACTGTAGTGCGGTGCGAAATGAAGTTCGTAGTCAGGACCGGTTCGGGTGTGTGCTGTGTTGTTCTCAATGAAATAGACTAGGATGGAGAAGAGATGGAATGGAGATTATCGGAAGGCGTTGCACGTAGTAAGCGTAACGCGGTTTCTGTGACCAGTAAGTTCTGCTAGGGTATACACATAGACATGCATGTCTGTGTGTGTGTGTGTGTGTGTGTGTGTGTGTGTGTGTAATATGCCCCGGTTTGTACATAATTGCTGTAAGTTGCAGACAAAAAAAGATTAGGTGTACTTCAGTCGCACTTTTATGTGAGAATGTGTCACTACCCCTCTGTAGCCTCAGGATTTTTGATAATGGCACTAACCCATTTGGCCTAAAGAATGGTATCCGAGGTTTCCAGGTGGGTACAAGCGGACCCGCGGGCAGCAGGTAACTCTGTCCTGGGTTTGGGGTTCGCTCACCGACGCTGCCCTTGCTTTCCAGGTGGTGGTCGGTGGGGCAGAATGGCACTACATAGCCACTCAGGGGCCCCTGCCGCACACGTGCCACGACTTCTGGCAGATGGTGTGGGAGCAGGGAGCAAACGTGATCGCCATGGTCACCGCGGAAGAGGTAAGGGGGGCGGCCGGACAGCCATCTCCTCCTGGGGGAGGGGTGGCCGCACGGTGGCCTTTGCGCTGGTGACTGCTCTGTCCTTCTCCCCCAGCACCGTTTCTCTGGAAATCCTTGATTCCTTGGGCTGCGCCCGGGTCCTTTCCTTACTTCCACGTAGCTTTGTTCTGTTTTCCGAAGGTAACGTGTTGTCGCGTGCCACACGCCCATTTTTAACTCTTGCGTTGCCACGAGCAAAATTGAAACAAACGCACGAACAAGAGCCAGACCTGAGTCCGGCCAGCCGTCCCGTGAGGCCGGCGTCTTGGCCCGGGAAGCGGAGAGCCTGGGCCGCTCTGGGTAACCGGCGGGGACGCCCCGCCCCGGCCGGGCCCCCTTCCGGGCCGTCACCCTTACAGCCGACCAGAGACCAGAAGCAGTGGCTCCTCAGAGGTCCTGATCCTTTGGGGAGAGAAAAAAGTCGCTTTCTTCCTTTGCCAAGCAGACGGGGGTTTTCTGTTGTAACTAGAGAGCTCTGCGGGGCTGTGAAGACGGGACTCCGCCATCCGTGGGGTTAGCTTGTCGTCTCGGGGGAGATGTTGTGTGTGTCCTCTCTTGTCACATGCTCAATCTTTTATGTTCACCCCTTCCTTTTGTCCCTTTCATTAAATTCTAACGTCTGTTTTGAAGTCATTAAAGGGACTGGCTTCATCTGTTTTTGACCAGTATCTGTGGCATTGCGTACCCCTCTGCTAACAGTTCTATAAGGTGGAGAGCAGAGAGAACAGAAACAGAGGTCGTGCCCTCTTCGTGGACGCTTCGGGGCCCTTGCCTGCCAGGGTAGCCCGTTAGAAGATGGTGACGAAAGGGACTTCAAGCTTTTTAAGGCCAGGTGTACTCCTCTGGGCTGACCTTCTATTGGACTTTCCCACAGAGAGTCCTTTCTCCCGAAATCTGTGGGATAGACTTGCCACCTTACGGAATTGCACCATGGAAAGGGACCCATTCCACTCAACGCGGTGTGCCATCTGTCCTCACGGACAGGCGAGTCCCTGACCCCAGGGAGCTTACGTCCTGGTGGGAGAGATGGGAAACCGTGAACAAATAAAGCAAGCTCGGGGAGGGGTCCTGGAACCAGGTATTGGAACAGAGAGGGTGACTGGGGGGTGACTTTAGGCATGTGGGCAGCACAGGGGCTCTCTGAGGAGGTGGCTGTGTGGCTGAAACCTGTGACAGAGGAGGCTGGGGTTGTGAACACAAAGCCCAGTGATCTGTGAGCAGCCAGAGGCTTACGGCCTGTGGAAATCTGTCGTTGACGTAGACACTCAGCGGTAGGATGAACTCAAGGCCTCAGGTAAACCTTTCATAGGATCGGTCAACAAGAGAGGCAGGCGGGCCTCGGACCTAAGAAGACCCGATTCAACCAACTAAGTCAGGGCGAGATTGTCTGTGTCGCCCAAAGCTGTGTGGCTCTGTAAGTGGGCTAGCAGCCATCAGGGCTTCTCTAAAGGACAAGTGTGCCCAGCACTGGCCACTGTCACCCCCTCAGCTGAGCATTGCTCCTCTGACCCCACCCACTTGCTGTCCTGGGTCCCCTTCTAAACCAGCATCTCCTCCGCACCCACTGCAAACTGAACGCAGAGCCCACCGTGTAGATGGTTGGGGGCGCGTCCTGGGAAGGGATTATATTAACAGCGAGAGAAAGGCGGCAAAACCAGCTGCTCTGTGTTTCAGGGGTTCATTGAACTCAAACCAGAGAGTCTGGCTGAAACAGTGTGAGGTTGACACGGGATGGTAGAGACGGTGTCGGCGGTCGGCGTGGGCCGAACACCAGAAATGCGGAGCGCGACGTGCAATGATTGCTCCCCTGTCCCCTTGGGATGGCCCCACGGCCCGCGGAGTGAAGGCCGGACTCCCCACCAGGCGCTTCTGACCGCCTCCCTGCCGCACAGCCCCCCCATCGCTGGACGCAGCCGCTCGGAAGACCCCTGTGTTTCCGGAACGCTCCGCAGCCTGCCTCTGGGTTGGCGCTGGTCCGGCCGCTTACCTTTCCGCGGCGGCTCCGCTGTGAAGCTTTTCAGTTTTCCGGGGCCGTCAGGACGGTTGTGCATCCCGTTGTCGGTCTTAGCTAACACTGCGAGGGTGCCCACTCTGCGCTCCTGAGGTGGCGACGCAGAAGCTCTTGGCACTTTCCCTGTCCTCAGATTGTAAGAGTACGACCTCCCTTCCTCTGACTTCTTGCCCATTTTGCCTTTCCGTGTGCTTCAGGAAGGCGGACGAACCAAGAGCCACCGATACTGGCCCAAACTGGGATCCAAGCACAGCTCAGCCACCTATGGCAAGTTCAAGGTCACCACAAAGTTCCGAACAGATTCTGGTTGCTATGCAACCACCGGCTTGAAGGTCAAGCACCTTTTGTCTGGACAGGAAAGGACGGTGTGGCATTTGCAGTACACTGACTGGCCGGACCACGGCTGCCCAGAGGATGTCCAAGGCTTTTTGTGTAAGTTCTCCCTTCCCAGCCGGGGTGTTACCAGCTGTGTCAGTGGTCTCATCTGTTGGAGGTGAGGTGGGAAAAGGGTCCTTTCTCTTAAGTGACGATCGTATTATCACACTGAAGTGTATGTCCCTTCATGTATATGCAGAACAGAGAGGACAGATACAGGTCCCTTCTCCTGCTATCTTTGTGAAGATAAGTGAAAACTAATCGGTAACCAGTGGTACACTAATTGGTTCTACCTTTATTGACACCTTTAGCTGCTCATTAATAAATAACAATTAATTAATAAATAAATCTGATGCGTGTTACATGTCTTGAAAACATGACGCTAAGTGCAATAAACCAGACACGAAAGGACAAATGTTGTACGACTCCATTTACGTGAGGTGCCCAGGATAGGCCACTTCACAGGGTGGAGAGGGTGTAGCAGGCTTCCCAGGACTCGCGGGGCACAGGAAGTTGTTGTGAGACCCGTACAAAGTTTGGGGCCACAGAAAATGTTCAAGGAAAGGATGGGGGTGATGCTTGCACAACATTGTGAACATACTTAGTGCCACTGAATTGTACACTTAAAAATAGTGGTAAACCTTATGCTGTGCACATTTTACTGAAAATAAAGCCCACAGAGCAATAACATTTGAAAAACATTTATTTTTCATGTTTTCATGGAAGTTTGGTCTCACAGAAGTCCCTTAGGAGTGAACCTCAATCAGGGCCTTGTCACAGCTGCGATTAAGACGCTACGATGAAGTCGGCATGTAGTTTTTGAAACTGTCATTTTTGGGTTCATTTGTGTATAAGTAGTTTTTGTTTTTTTTTTTCCCAGGATGTGCTTATCATAGAAATGAATCCCCCAGCTTTTATGCAGTCCTTTATTGGAAAGGCCAGAAGCTGGGTGTGTGCTCACTGTGTGCCGTGCAGTGGGTCAGGCTCTTAGAAAGCAGAGATGAGACTGTCTTTGTGTTAAAGGCCCTCATGGTCTCATGAGAAAGGCAGGCCAGTGAGGACAGGCCAGGGGTGAGGGGACACTGTCACCTGCTTGTCGGTGCTGGCTGCAGCATTCCCCTTTCTCCCCCCCCAGTCATGCCTAAATGCCCTGCGTTTGACGGGAAATCCCATCCCGAGCACCCTCTGAAGACATGTTATGACCCCCGCTGTGTGGTTGACCACTGGTGGGCGAGAGACCTGTGACCATCACGAAGGGCCTGCATGGTGGATCATGCCAACACCTTGATTTCGTTTCGATCCTTTGCGATGGGAGGCAGGTTGGGGGCAGAAGAGAGACAGGATAGATGTTCAAGGGTCTAGAGGTACCATTCCCCAAATTCCAGCAGAACGGTTCTGCTGCATCCTTATTCGTCGATACAGGTATTTACTTTCCTGTTAAAGTGACGGAGGGTTGGACACAGAGAGGAGAGGGGAGGAAGATGATTGGAATCAAAGCACCTGGCGCCTGATCTAGAGACGGTTACCTGTAGCCGGGGTATGAGGAGGGCGGTCACCTTTGCAAATGCCCTTTTGTCAGAACAGTGTCCTTTTTCTTTCTTTCTGATAATCTTTTGCTAATTGAGTGATAGGAATTTTCTCCACGTGCAGGACATGGAAACAATAAAAGATCAGTGTGATGACTGGCTAACAGCTCTGATAAAAGACTGAGTTGATGACGTGGTTAAAATTAGAGCCACCTCTTTGAAATCTGAGCCCGTGGAAGGAAGGCCAATCTAAATGGCTGAAAAAAATAGAGACTGTTTAGGATCTTTATAAATTGAGTAATTGATGTCTCTAGGACAAGTCTCCGGGGTGGGGGCCCTCTGGATTCTTAAGCCGGCCAAGGGAGTTTTGCCTGCGTTTAGCTGAGGTTACCTGCGTGCAGAGGACCTGGCCAAACTGTCCGCCAGCCTGCAGGGGCCTTCACTGGGCTACGGCTGTGAACAGGACTGCGGGGAAAAGCGTCCATTTCGGTCCACTGTGTTTTAGGAAACGCCACTTGACGGTAGCATCTGCCTTCTGGATCAGTGTTTCTTTTGCTTCTTATTTAGCAAGAGGAGCGCCCTGGTCTGTTGTCCGCGGACACTGCCTGTTGTCAGACAGAGAAAGCTCAGGTCACCCAACAGTTTTCCCGCAAAAACACTGGGGAGAGGATTCCCCAAGTAGTTCCCTCCTGTTAGTGCCCAGTCGCAGCGGCTGTAGTTGTCTCTCAGGTTGTCTTCCCGCATTTCTCTTTTTGTTTTTTTCTTTTTTTTATTTCATTTAACGTTACTGCTAGTGGTAAGTTTATTTTGGCCAACTGCTTCCAGTTACTTTGTAATGAGCTAAGATTGTAAAGGAAAATGGTTCTTACGAATGGTACGTAAGGAGGTGCTTTTACATGAGCTAGCACGGTTTGAACCCACTTTTTTCCCTTCACCGACTTGAGCGGCTCCCCTCGTCTGCGTGCACTGCTGCGTTGGGATGAGACTTTCTGTGTGGAGAGCCTTCGCATCGGGTCCGCCCCTGAGCTAGCTTCTACGGTGGACTCGTTCCGGTCCTTGGACTCCTTGAGAATTATATTTATAGACCTTTCCCCTTTTCTCCTGATTATGAAAAAAAAAAGCCATTAAGACTGGTATTGCTGTAACTTTTCACTTGTGTCCAATGGGCAGTGCACGGACCCTCCACACAGTCCTGCCGAGCCAGGCAGAGCGGGGGAGGGATGGGGGAGGTGGCACGACCCCCCAACCCCCGCCTCCAGCACATGTTGCCTCCCGAAAGGGGGCTGGGAGCAACTCAGCTTGAACTACTCCCATAACCACGTGGAATCCAAGCTGAAAAGCAGCCCCCACCCCAAGTCTATCTGAAAACCTAAAAACGAAGTCGAGCCTCTGTTGACCTTGACTCATTCGGTGAGGGGAGGGACAGAGGGCAGGTGATGCTCTCCCCACCAGAAACTGGCTGTGACAGGCAGGCGTTTCACGGGGACCACGCTGGCGTTCTGATCCCAGTCTGGTTAATGGTAGGAATTGCTGTAAGTAATGTCGAGAATCATCTGCTTGGGGGACTTGGGGATTTGCAGAGGGGAAAACAGAATTTAATTTTTAAAAGAGAACTATTTAATTTGAAGAACAGATTCTCCCCTGGACTCATTGACTCCCAGCTGGTCCCTGGATCCAGAACTGTACCGTGGGTACCAGCCAAATAATTAGTGTCTTGTAAGAACTGTAAATTATTGTCCCTTTAAAAAAAAAAAAAAAAGAAAGAAGGAAAGACCCCGCCAGCAGTCCCCAACCGCCCCAACCACCCCCGCCTTCACGTGAATGCCAGGCCAGTAGGACTTCGGTGACCAGATGTGCATTTTGTCTGACAGCCTACTTGGAGGAGATCCAGTCGGTGCGCCGTCACACCAACAGCATGCTGGAGGGGCCCAGGAGCCGGCACCCGCCGATCGTCGTTCACTGCAGTGCTGGCGTGGGCAGGACCGGCGTGGTCATCCTCTCGGAGCTGATGATCTACTGCCTGGAGCACAACGAAGTGAGTCGGTCTGCGCTTCGGTCCGCACCCCACGTCGGGCACGGGCCGGCGCCCTGGCCTGGCTTCGGGCCGCGGCGTTTGCTGTGTCCTGACGAGCCTTCCCGGACCTGGGACTCCCCCGCGGGCCCTGCCTTCACCGCCTCCCTCACCTTCCGCCTCGCGCTGCTCCACATAACGCCGAGGAAGACGTTGGGGGTGGGATCGGAGACGCCCTGCGCCCGCGCCGTGTTTTGGGCACGGTCTGGTTTTATTGTGGACAGCTAGTTTTCCATGGTGGGTTACTTGGTCGTGGGTACTTTAGGTGCATCTTGCTTGTCCAGGTGATGGTTTTGGCCTAAATCCTGTGTCTCAGTGGGTGTACTTTAAAAATGTCTCCCACTCTTCAGAGGGGGCTTCATGTAATGCAGGGGAGGGGGTGCTCTGCCCTTGTCCAGACGGGTGATGGTGTGTGGTCATGGGGCAGACCATCTGAGTGCTTTTGCTGGGGTGCACAGCCCAGAGAAGGGGCTGTCGCTGAGCTTGTGCCCACAGGGTACGTACGTGCCACCCCCTTACTGCTGAAGGTCAGTGAGTTACGCCAAGGGGCTTTTGATTTCGTGGAGAGGAGACAAACAGCCAGCAAGATCTTCTGCCTTTTATTTACAAGGGGCTTTGAAATGCCTTTCACGTGTTTTTTCTTAGCTGGGTCTTCATAGCAGCCAGCATGGAGGAGCTGGGCACCTGCCAGCCCTCCTGCTTTACAGAGGAGGAAACTGAGGCCCAGAAGCAGTGGCCCCAAAATATTGCCTGTCTTCTCCCTGCTTCTCAATGCCAAGTGTCATTTGATTCAGGTTCATTTTCCAAATTATACAGCTTGGAGAATCAACGGAAACTTTCAAGGCCGTTTGGGAGCTCTTAAATTAGAAAACGGTCTCCTGCACATTCTATGAAGGAATTGAGAATAACAGACGTATTTCTTCAGTAGCTTCAGTGGTTTGAAAGTCAGGGGAAATGTTGCCCCATGAAATTTGTTGTAGTGTAACTTCCAGGAAAACAAAACACAACAATAATGTTACGTTTGAACATGTGCAAAGGATTTTTAAGCTCCCTGCCTACAAAAGGTTAATTTTGGAAACTTTAAGTCTGTACAGAAGATGTTCGTGCCACTAAAAAGTAGAAGAGGGGTTTGGTCTAATGTGGCCTCTTGTTGGAAAAAACCAAAATATTCTATTGATGAGCCAAAGCACCACTCATGGAAGCAGTGGAGACGGCACCCCAGGGGCTTCACCACCTCCCGTGAGCTTCTATCCTCCTGTCCGACCTGAGCTCTCCTGTTTGCTTCCCTGGGACTATTAGAAGTCTCTAGTGGAGTTGCCACCGAGTCCCCAGTCCACTCAGTGCTGGGAAGGTGGAATAAGATGACGTGGCCTCGGGATCCATGTGGCTTGCGCGTCCCCAAGGTCTACCAGGGGCTCCAGGGAGAAGGGCGGCCTCTTCCTCCCCAGTCTCTTCTCCCGTCCCTGTCCACTCCATGTCTGCTCTCCCTTCCTCCTTTCCGACTGGAGAAGCTCCCGTCCGTCCTGTCTGATAGGAAGGTTTGTTCTGTGCTGAGCTCTTTGGAGGCTGATCTGAGGCCAGGCCTCCGGGGTGGGGCGACGTCTCAGAGGCTCCGTTGTCCTCCATCACCAGATGCTCCTGGCTCTGCAGAATGCACCCTGCACATGTTGGGCCCCCCTGGTGCCCGGGGCGAGCTCGGCCACGACGGCGGACTTGATGAGGGCTCGTGGTGACGACGTGCGCTCTCCCACGGGGTGGCCAAGCACAGCGGGTTTCCTCGGTGCCCGGTTGCATTGCCAGAACATTCTTCGCTGGAATGCAGACAGAGCTCGATGACTCATACGTGTCACTTCCCTTCCCGGCCGTAGGGGTTCCCATAACTGCTGTTGGTCGGTGAGGGGGTCCTGCTGCAGGTCAGGCTCGTGAGCGTCAAACCCGAGTTTTGGGAGAAGAGCTGACCGTGTGTAGTTTGTTCTTGTGTGTGTGTGTGTGTGTGTGTGTGTGTGTGTGTGTGTGTGTGTTTTAATGCAAAGATTTTGACAAATAAATAGGAAATGGTGCATCCCATTTTTCTGCCATCTAAACTTTCCCGTCTCCTTTCCATGGCTTCTGGAAGAGCCTACTTTACGTTCTATTCTATAGCCCACACGGTTTTCATTTTGTCACGAGACGCCTTTTCGTTTCTCCCAGAGCAGAGATGCTTTCGGGGGGCCGCAGTGACTGGGAGGTGGGGGTGGCGGGGCCGCTCCCAGGGGGCTCTGAGAAGCTTCTCTGTGGCCCGGGCCGTCGTCCCTGAATATTCACTGCAGCATTTTAAGGCCCATTCGGTGTTTCCCCAAGCGCTAGCGTGACGGTCTGCGGCACTCTCTCGTGGCCCCTGCATTTCGCCTCTGTCCCAGGGGGCTGGTCACAGAAGACCGGGTTCTCAGGAGCCCAACAGCAAGGTGTCTTCCTGCTCTTGCTGCTTTTCTGAATAACTTATTCCTCCTTCAGAGAGGAGGGAGGAGAAAAGGGCTCCTGAGCAGGACTGAGCAAGCATCACCTGCGTCCTGATCCCAGTGGACCTCAGGCCTGTGGGTGTGCATCGTCAAGGCTCTTCTTGTTGAGGGCCAGGGGGTCTGCTTTGTCTTGTCCCCAAACTGCCTGTTGTCAGGTAACATGCAGTCCTTGGCGCTGAGTCTCACAGGCTGTCGAGATGATAATGCTCATGACAGTGGTGGTGGGGGGGGGGGGGGGGGGGGGGGGGGGGGGGGAAGGTGGTGATGGTGACAACAATGACGGTATTGCATTTAGTGTTTGCCAGGCGCCATCGCTGTCCTGAGAACCGCGCACCTCAGGTTGTTGCACAATACCTGTGAGAAGGGTCTTGGTAGTACTCTTGTATAACTAAGAGAAACTGAGGCACAGGTAGATGAGGGAATGTGTCCACACCCCAAACCCTGAAGGTGGTAGAGCAGGAGGGGGGCAGGGGAGGCATGAACCCCGGCTTGTGCTCTTGGCCCCTGTGGAACCCCGTCTCTCCATCAAAGCCTGTGGTGGGTATGGGGACAAGCAGCCTTATTACTCTGTGCTTACAGCTTCGGTGCCCGCCACAGAGCAAGGCAAGTGTTTTCTTCATTAAGTTCATGATCAGGTGGCTCGAGGTTGCATATCATGGTGTCGGTCACTTTGGAGCGGAAGTGTAGTTTAGGCAAAGACGTTACCATCAGATGTTCCTCGTCTAGGGGCTGCATTTTGATGACTGGTTTGAGGCTCCATGTGCCTTTTCTCTTTCCTTGTTATCAAGGACTTGGCTCTGTCTTTCTGGAGTCTGTGATGTGCGTTACTTAACCTGGTTTCGGAGACGTGTGTCTAACGGGGATGGCGTGTGCTGAATCAGAGCTGCACAGAGTTCGGAAATCACTGAGATGGCATGTGAAAGGCATGGCTGAGGTCTCGGGTGTGGTCGTTTGCCGGGGCCCCGAGCTCTCAGCATGGGCAGCGTGCTGAGGCCATGGTGGCATCTAGGCGTGGCGTGGTGTGGTGTGGCATCCCCGGCTGCTCCAGGAGGTGAAGGGGACACCAGGACAGTGTCCAGTCTGCCCCAACACCGGTGACCCACCACGTGAATTCTCTTCCACTGACCAGCGCTCTGTATTCTCAAAGATCGTACTCCCAGGCCGCCTCCTGTCTGCGTAGGGTGACGGCTTTCACTCCAGACGTGCCTGGTGTTCAGAGGTTGTGTTTTGACAACTGTGCGTCCTAAAGGTTTGCACGGCCGTGACCGTGATCCTGTGAGGTGGCAGAATGGGCATGACTGTTCTCGTTGCAGTAACGTTAACGAAAGGAGAACAGGTCGTCTTCATTAAGAAACCGCGTGCCAGGCTCCGTGCTCCCTGCTTGACGTGCATGTCCTCCTGTGCTCCCCACGTTGTTGCTGAGGAAACGTCACCGGCTTGGGCAGGGCCGGGAGAGGGAAGCGTCCTTATCCTTCGTTACAGGGGGACAAACTAAGACCGAGAGATGTCTCCCACCCTGGCACGGGGCCGTGGTAGAGTGGGGAGTCTCTGTCACCTTGAACTCCCGCCTCTGCGTTTTCTCTGACACGCTGGTCTGTCACACACGTCCTTCAGCTTCTCCAGTGGCTACTGTACCGTCTGGGAGGGGGGGAACCTGGAGGCGGAGGCTGAGTCCTTCGCCTGCTGTCACACCCGCACACGCGCAGCGGGCGGATGGGGTGCGGGGGGGGGGGTGGCAGGGAGTGGCCGGCGGGCAGCGCCCCGGCTCAGCATCTCGTGTTCTCTCTCTTTCCTTGCAGAAGGTGGAGGTGCCCATGATGCTGAGGCTCCTCAGGGAGCAAAGGATGTTCATGATCCAGACCATCGCTCAGTACAAGTTTGTGTACCAGGTCCTCATCCAGTTCCTCCAAAACTCCAGACTCATTTAACGCCCCCGACCCAGCTCCCAGAAGAGGGACCTGCCCCGTCACGCCGACAGGGGACGGCACCTCCGGACGACGTCTGCCCGCCAGCCGCTGCAGAGCGCGGGGGGCCGGAGCCGGCGGGCCACGGGCTCCCCAAGACGGGGCCGAGATTACTCACAAACATCTTGTGTTATTTTGTATGAGATAATTTATTTTTTCTTTCCCCCGTGGAGTAACTTTTGCGTTTCATTGTAATGCGGTTTGCGTGGTGACAGTCGTCGCGTGAACCACACTGTGACCGATCTGCATTGTAAGACATCGGAGGCGGGGGAGGGCGGACACGTCGCCTGGCGGGTTGTGTCGGGTACAGAGGCACAAGGGGACACATCTCCCGTGACTTCGCAGCCAGACTTGTAACCATCCCTGGCGTTCATCAGCGTAATTGCTCACGTCCAAATCAAAGATGGCAAGAAAAGGACTTCATCCTAAAATATAAAGATGGGGGCCAAGACCCTGTCCTTGAGGGAAAAAAACCACAACATTATTATAGCTTGGGCTCGTGCGCCTTGATGGACAGGTCCCTCCCTTCTTCCTCTGTCTGCCCTCACCCTCAGTGGTCCCCTCTCCCAGCCCCCAACCCGGAGAAGTGCCACCTTCAGGGGCTGGGAATGGCCACCGCCCAGGCTGAATGACAAAGTCTGTGTTGTGTCTTCCTCAGCCGCCCCAGTCTGGGCGCTGGAGCCCGTGCTTCCTTGCTGGGGGGCTGCCCCCTCAGCCTTGGCTGTTTCTCCCCATTGTCTCCGTGAACCCCAGGCTGGTGGCCTTTGAGGCCCTGGGCCAGGTCGTCTGTGCAGGCTGGCCTCTGCCTGATGGAGAGAAGGTAATGGACCAGAGTGAAAAGAGAAAGGAGATGGGCCGGCCCCCGGTACTGTGTTAAAGGTGATGTGTGTACTGGACAGAGGCCTGAAGGTCAAGGTGCTGGGTGTACTCTGTCTTCCCATCAGTCACCAAGTCACTGGAAGAGGTCACAAAGGGAACTTTTGGGAAAGTTGACTTATGGGGTTTGTTTGACACGCAGGTAGCATGGCCCCCTGGTCAGGAGCCACACAAGTGTGACACCACTGTGCAGGTGTCCTCCCCAGGCTTTGGCCTCTGACAGCAGAACTGAGCCCACTCAGGGCTCAGGAGTCAGATCTTGTCCACAGGGATGCATCTCACACACAGGCCCGACTCTCTGGTCATCTGTGGTGGTAATGCTGCCCTCAGGGTGAAGGTCAGCCTCAGTGGGCCCCTTCCTGTGGCTCCATTGGTCACTGACGTTCTGAGTTCTTAGGTTAAGTACATCACGTTCCACATGTTTTCCCTCTCGCTGAATTTTGGGGCATTTCCCTCTCTTGCGTTTTTCTTGAATGCAGCTTTTCAGTTGGGATTTTGTTCTTAGAACTGATCACTGTGGTCTCACCGTGCCTTCCTCCATGGATGCTTTTTTTTTTTTTTTTTTTTTTTGGTCTGCTCCTGAGCTGAAAGCACAAAGACAGAATGGCATCAGATCAGCTGGGAGGAAGAGGGTGCCTCGTCACTCCCATTGGCCACCTGACAACACAGGGTGGACGCAGTTCTGGACAAACTATGTTGGCGCGGGCATCAAGTCAGGTTCACGTCGGCCAGCTGTCCTCGAGATCTTTCTCGTACGTAGACCCAGAGTGTCCTGCAGTAGAGGGCCTTCCAGGCTTCTATTCCATGGGCTGAAGACTCAGCCAAGGAGCAGAATAACGTCAGCGGAGCTCTGTAGATTCCGGAGTTTGGGTGTCTGCCCTGAAAGACCTTGAGCATGCCGTGCAATCTCCAGTGGAACAGAGCTCACAGCGCTTTGCACTCTGAGACACAGAACTGGGATCTCCAGCAGGCCAGGAGGTACCTGTTCTGCTTTCCTTAGAGATGGTCCATCCTTGGGGTGCTCCGCCGTGAGGGAGGTTTTACTGCATTCGTGTGTGACGACAACCCCAGTAGTCCTCTCTCCCGGCCCCTAGGCCCAGGGTGGGCACGGGTGAACCACGTTGTGGGGGCGGCGGCAGGTCCTGTCTCTTTGAGCTCGTTCATCACTCCCGGTCCTCCTTGATTCAGCCTGTCGGCGTTGCCACCTCGGGCTGCAGAGGCATTCATGAACGCAGCAAATGCGGGAAAGAGGTGGCTTCACGAGGCAACATCCTAGCCACGGTTTGTAGTGAAACCCAAGGAAGGACATTGAACGGTTACTCCACATCTTTTCCTTTTTATAAAAACAAATGCTTTTGGGGTCCTTTAGCACATTCCCCATTCCTTTTCACTCAGGCACCCGCCAACGGATTGCCTATTAACTGAGCAGCAGTCATTTCAAGGCCTTTCAGCAGCATCTGCATAATAATTGCCCAGAGATTCTTTATATCTGGGAAGCAGGCCAAGGAATAAACCTTGAAGCAAAGTGTATTAAATTAGTTATCTGGTTAGAGCTTTTGGAATGAGTTCCTGATGGTGCATCAGGTCTGTTGTTGCAGTTTGGGTTTGAAGGGAGAAAATTAAAGATGGGCAGGGGACAGACATCCCATGATCAAGCTGTCAAACACTTTCAGGTCTGTGGTTTTGAAGTTCCCCAGGTGAGATGTTTTTATTTCTTTTGTGAGCACCCATTTGGATGCATCGCCTCATATTCCTCCTCGTTTACTGGGGTTGCTGGATCCCGGTGACAAGAATTCGAGGTCTTTATCCTGGAGCCGAGCTTGTGAGCTGTGCCGGTCTCTCTAAGCTCTAAAGAGACGCCGCCTTTCTGTAAGAGTCTGGTCCCATTTCCATTACACCCAGCTCTTGCCCTGGACAGGAAATAAAGGAGGATTTGGCTGCATCTAGAGAGGAATGTCAAACATCAACTTCTTTTTTGTTAAAATATAGCTAACATACCATTTTATGTTAGTTTCAGGTGTATACTGTAGTTCTTCAACTTCTGTATACCTACAGAAGTGCCACCATTCCCGACGCCGTACCATGCTTTCACAGTGTGATGGCCACGTTCCCCGTGCTGTGCGTGTCATCCGTGTGACTTGCTTTATACCCGGAAATCTGAGCCTCTTATTTCCCTTGACCATAACCACATATGGTGTCAGATGGGTACTAGATTGATCAGGGTGATAGATGGGAGGAGGTTTGGGGGGCAGGATGAAAAGGGGGAAGGGACGGAGAAGTACACCTTGAACGTTCCAAAATAGTCACAGGATGTAAAGCACGGCATGGGGAATACAGGCAATAATATGGTAATAACCATGGATAGTGCCAGGTGGGTACTAGATAGTCAGGGGGTCACCTCCGAAGTTATACACATGTCTAACCGCTTTGCTGCACACCTGAAACTAATACAACTGTAATGGAAAAATTAAACACTGATCTCGTTAGAGGAAAGAGCTCCCTGCCCAGTGGGAGGGGAACAGTCAGATCTGGGAAGGTGAAAACATCTCCACATGGAATATTTTGGAATAACAAGCCTTCCCGGAGCCAAAATAGAAGTTTACTTTGATAACCTTTGTGGCCCTAGGCCAAGAAGAGGAACTAAGTTTTTGACCGTCATCAACCTGTCATTATTTGCCCAGGAGCCACATGCCATCCCCGGCCCCTTCCTGCGTGAGCCCAGATGGAGGGTCCCTGTGGGCTCTGCTGTGGGACTCGACCACAGGCTTGCCCAGAACTCACTCACCTTGACCCCGCCCAGGCTCAGCTTTTGTGGGCCAGTGGGTACAGTAGGTCAGCATTTTTTATCCAGCTGCCCACTTTTCTTAGCTTTTCCAGCTTGTCATAGGTTGACCCATACGAAATGTGGTAGTCGGACCCTGTTCTACTTACGGTGACAGAAAATGTACACTCATCAACCTGCTACGTGCAGTGTGTTTCTTCTGACATGGCACGGGTCCCAGGACACTCGTACATCATCTCTCCAGACCAGTGCGAAGGACCATGAAAGTGTGTGTGAGGGCAGCCTGGCTGTTTGTGTGAACGTATAGCCTTGTTCTGGTCACCCTAGACCCACTCGGTGAGTGGGCCATCTCGTGGGGCTCGGAAGTCACTCTTTGCAGAGAGCTCAGTACATGGTTGACTGTGTTAGGCAGAGGTGGCCGTTGGGCACATCCCTACGAGGTCTTCAGCCTCTGTCCTTTTCTTGATGTGTCCACTGACCTCAGCCCAGAGGTTAGCGAGAGGGATGTATGGGCCCCAAAGTGTCCCGCTTTCTGATCTCTCCCTGCCCACTTCCACTGGCGTGTTGGATGGGGAAAGCAGGTATGTGAGGGCGGGCTGATAAACTTTGCCTCCACTGTAATATTCTTTTTATGTTACATTGGGCATATCTGGATAGAACCAGTTCTGTGTAGTGACGTGGTATCGCCCCTCCACCACGCTTGACCTTGCACACACAGATGCTGACATTTTTCACCCAGGGCACACTGAAATGGGGGAGTGTTCAGACATTCGTGCAAACTGTGCTGTCATTGAATTCTTAATAACAGAAAAAGTTCCTCCAACTTTTTTGAAAACTTTGAAGAACACGGTGAAGACTTCTTAAAGACGATCGTTACAGGGGATGGAACGTGGGTGCATCCTTATGACCCCGAGAACAAAAGGCAGCCCATGGAATACCATCAGGCGTCACCGTCCCAGCCAAGGCCGAGTTTTGAATTTGTCGGCTGCCGAGAATTCAGTAGCAGCACGCTGTTTGATCCAAATGTCTGAACTGAACGTTTGTGCCCTGGGTGAACAATGTGAGCATTGTGTGTGCAAGGTCAAGCACGATGGGGGGGAGAGACCACGTGACTGCACAGAACCAGTTCTATCCAGCTATGCCTAATGTAACAACAAAAGAATATTATAGTGGAGGCAAAATTTATCAGCCCGCCTTCGTAGCTGAATACTTTTGGGGGAGCTATGTCAGTCATTCGAGGTGTGTGTGTGTGTGGGGGGTACGGGGGCATCCTAAGATGTGTGCCGGGGAGCTCAGACTCAGGGCTGGGATTGGGTCAGACCCATGTTCGTGTTAATCTATCCTTTATTCCACCTCAGTGTCAGAAGTAGTTGGACTCTTGGAGTAGAAAATTTCCGGAAGCACCAGCATCACTGTTGGGCTCTTAAAGGTGGCCCTTTTGTGGGAATTCAGCCTCCTCTTGTTTTACCAAAGATTCTCCCACCATGGTTTCATATTGTTTTATCAGACACTTGTCATGCTCTTACTGATTTTGTGTGTATGTGTGAGCAAAATAACACCCCATCTAGCACTACTTCCCAATGGAGAGATTTGGGGTTCCACTGCACACATTATCCAGTGGCCCACAGCTTTGTGGGTGGCGAATGAGTTGGTCCTGAAGAGTGGAAATCTCTAAGGTGTTCAGATGTGTTTGACCCTGCCCTTGAACTCAGCACGAAAGCAGAATGTGCCTTGTCTTTGCCTCAGCTTCTAAGATGTTTGGAGGCAAAAATGCTCACTGATGGATCCGCTGAGAGTAGCAGCAACGTGCCTGGGAGAACTGTGTGCGTGTCCAGTCCAAGTCAGCTGGTCCAAACGTGCTGCCCAGAAAGTCGCCGTTACTCGGGGGCCTATGAAAACGGCCGCATTGCCTAGTACTCGGCCTTCATCCCGCCTGCTCTCAGCTTCGGCGTTTCGTTATATGCTCAGGTGGGTGAGCATTTTATCCAGCTTTCTTTCCCAAGGCCAAACTAAAAAGAGTCTCTATTAAAGTGCCCATGAGCCTGGCATTGAGTGCCTGGCATTGAGTGCCTGGCGTCAGTTGGTTTCGTAGGACCGGATACCTTATTGTGGTTTGGAGGCCATCAAGGGGGGGACGTGCGCGGGTCACTTCCTACTGTTCTAGAGCTTCGGCCAGCTCTCCCATTTAAAAAATAAGTTCAAGGACATTTAGTTCTAAGAGCAGATGTGCAGCCCGTGTGTGACGAGCATCTGTGTGAACAGGCACTGTTGCTTCTGCCACTTGGGACCATCAGGATCATTCTTTCCACAAAGTGCCATAAGCTTGCAGAGAGGAGCGATGACCGGGGAGAGGAAGCGGATGGGTTTTTAGATCAGCCCCAAAGTTGCTATTCAAACTTGCATTGGGTCACACATCTCTGAGCGCCGAATGTCTCCCCACCCTCCCTCCCTTTCTGCAGGGCGGGGGGATGGGAACTGTAGACGGAGCTGCAGTGTCCGGGTGTGTGTGTCACCCGTGCTGGTGGCTTTACAACGTGTCCTCGCTGTTGCAGTGCAGCATGATGGTGGCATCCGTTCTGGTGGCGCCCGGATTTGCGCTCAGGGACACCATCTCGCCCTTCCCTTGCAGCCTTATTCGCGGAGGTTCTCGTCCACGTGGCTCCCAGAGTAAGCATCGCAGCTCCCGTGCACTTGATTCCTCTTCCCCGCCATCCCCGGGCCTAGAAGAGTACAGCAAGTGGGGTTTGTAATCGGGCACCGAACCTGGGAGGAGGCCAGTCCAGGGACTACAGTTGTTCCCTGTCTGCTTGTGGCAGGACTGTTTTGTGACGGCACCCTCTTGCTTCCAAGAGCACTTGATGCTCTCAGGGCCATGCTGACCTTTCCTCCTCCTCCTCCTCGGCTGGGTGGACCAGCTCTCCTCAGCACACGTTTCTTTCCCCACCCCCTACAAAATAGTTAGCTCTGCCCAGAGGCTCACCCTTAAACTTCTCCAAATGGTGTAACCAGGAAATCTAATTTTAGTTTTTAAAGCTTATGGAGTTTCAAGGAATGAGATCTGGCGAATGGAAACAACCAGGATGAAATGGCTCAGAAGCTGTCCTTGCCCACTCTTTTTGTCACTGGGTGGCAGACCCTCACTCAGCACTAGAAAGGAGGAAAGAAAAGTGGATTCGATGATCAGTCCCGTTTCAAAGGGTGATTGCAGCAACACGTGGCCTTTAATTCAAGGTGAACTTACGTAGATCCACGCGTCTGATGGGTACATGTAGTGGGCCTGTTTCTAGCTTCTTCCTGAACGTCAGCCCCTTACACAGACTGGCCACTCGGGTGAAACAGGGCAAGCTCTGGGCTTCCAGGTTGCATGGTGATCAGTTCTGTTATCTCGGGGAGGCCGGGTAAAGTGCAGATCCTGGCTGAGGCTTGTCCTGCGTTTCCTTCCCCAATCTCCTTCTCCAGGGAAACACTGCTTTCTCACCTGACAAAAGGTGTTTAGGAGAAGCTGCAAAGATTGGACTGGGGTCTTTTTGTGCCTTGGGGTGAAAGTATTTCGCTGAAATCTCAGGAATGCTGCTTTGAGTTTAGCTAGGGGAGCTCTCAGAGCAGGGGTGCCTGGCCTTCTTGGCATTTCTCAGGGGCCGCCCACCTCCCTGAACTGCAGCGTTACTAATAAATACCTTCAGTCTAGAGCTGAAAGCCATAATCAGCCATTTCTTTTTCCAACCTGAACACTGTAAAACGTTACTGCAGTTCCCTTTGACTGAACTTTCTTGCCACTGTTTGGAATCTTAAAAATCTATTAAGCGTATCCCTTTCAGAAGTAAGGTTACTCTTCATCAGAGATGATTTTCTGTGTGTGTCCTTTGTTCCTTTTAACTTGCTGAGGATTCTTAGATGGGGAAAAAAAGGGTTTACATATGCAGATGACTATTAAACATATAACCTTCTGTAACTTGTGTCACACCGAGTAGGACTCATCTAGTTTGCTTTGCTGGACGCTTGTTAAACTATGCAGTGTTTTGTTGCTTTTCTTGGTCTGTTTTATGCAATGCTGCCACTCGTGGTATCTTTCAAAACAACGGACATTTAATAGATTTCATTTCAAAACGATGTACAGACAAGTCCCCAGCTTAGAAACTAGTTTGTTCTTAAGGCACTTGGGTCAGCCCCGCAAAGCCTTGTGACTTCCGCACGGCTGAAATACAGGCGAGTGTCAGCCGGAGCGGCTGCCTGTTGTGGGCTGAGCTGGAAGTGTAACCAACTGTTAACGTTGCTGTGACAAACGCATTCCAGGTTGGGACTTGGGATCCTGAGAATACATTCTTCTCCTCATGGTGGCCACTTGCTACCTTGCAAGGTGGAAACCAGTTTCTACTACAAACTTGTAAGGGGCGAGAGGGAGGGAGCAGTTTATTGGACACTCCCTAAGTTAGGGAGTGATTTATCAATATTCATGTCAACTCCACTTCGTTAGAGACTCCCTCTCAACTTAATACTATTAAAAAGCCTTAAATAAAACTATGCATGCGATATTCTATGTGCTTCTTTTATATCAGTAAATAAGCTTATGCTTGGCAGACTTATACACAGTTATGAGGTGTATAAGACTGACTTTTGACAGTATTTTTTGCACTGTTACCTGTCTGTTTTGATAAAGTCTTATTTAGATACTGGTCCTAGTTGCGTTTTGTTTATGTTCTGACTGCTCTTGTCATTGCTGTAAAATGTTTCATATGTGCCTTCACAAATGTGAGATCTTTATTCTAACCTTTTTTTGTAAAAGATATCTATTGATTTACTTATGCAATAAACCTTTTTCTTTTTTTTTTCAGAGAAAACGGTTGAATTTTCTTTCTTCTATACTATGGATGTTTGCATGAATTGAAAGTGTTTGTGTCTTACCTTTAGAATTATTTTCCTAGGCACAGGTGCCCGGGAACATCTGCTTTCTCAGTGTTTTAAAAGCCCCTTTCTTTCTACCCACTTTTCATTTCTATGTAACTTGATCATACCGAAGACTTAGTCTGACGTTTCCAAAGTGGTCATTGTTAGAAAAAACCTAAAAGGGGGTGCTCGCTAGGCAGATGGGGTGAAGAATACACAGCAAGGGCGCCTTCTCGCCAAGGCAGGGATGACCCTTATTAAGGGCCAGTGCCCTTCCCCCAGCTGTCATTTCCTCAGTTACCTGCCCTTTGCCTGGAAAAGACAGGCACCAGGCTGCTAGAGAAGATCCAGATTCCTGTGTTTGTCTTTCACCTTCGTGAACAGCTTTAAAGGGGCCGCGCTGGCCATCAGCCTCCATGGACGTGCACGTGAACCCCTGGGGAGGGAAGTGAATTTCTTTATGTACCGTATCCTCCTGAGTACGGTGTGCTCCCATCTGTAATGTGCACTCACGTTTTTGGCCCAAACTCTTGGGAGGAAAAAAAAATCTTTTAAGTTTTTAATGCAAAATTTTATTTGTTTATATTTAAATACTTGTTTTTTTGTATTATAAAGAAATTTTAGCATTTGTTTTTTAAAATATTACGGCACAAGAAATTTTGTGTAACGTAATTACGAAACAAGAACAGGTACAAGATACAAGAAATTTTATGTATAAAGATTTTTTTATGTAAATAAACCCGATTGTTGTATTCCAGGGTATTACTTTGCATACAAATATCATTACTGATTTCTAGAGTTACACTTTCAACTCATAAGCATAAATAAAAGAATTTAAAAAACACATAGATATGGAAGTAGTAGTAACGCCCATGTATAATGCGCACCCTTATTTTCCCCTCTCAAATTGAGGCCAAAAGGTACGCATTATACATAGTGAAATACGGTAGCTGGGGTAAGTGGCAGGGCAGTCTCACCACCTCTGCAGGTAACTTGTTTACAGTCCTGTCACTACACTAGGAGGTGTTCCCTGGTCAGGGGTCCCAGCTTGTTTCACACCCTGAAGATGAGAATACTGAAGCCACTGGGGCAAAGAAGAGGGCAGATCAACCTCACTAAACACGTAATAATTCTGTGTGTATGTGGACCATGGCAACAAAACCACACTCTCAAGAAAAAGTCACACAAGGTTAAAAAAGAAGATAACAGACAATAATGCCAGTGACAGTGGAGAGAAGTCCAGCAGGATGACAAGAGAACAGGGACAGGCCCTCATCTCTTTTCTCTTTCATGGGCTGAGTTAATAGACTCAGTTTCTTGTCTTTGGTTGGTAAATAGAAAAAGTAATTCAGAAGTACAACAGTAACCACTAGTAGGTCTGGTTATCGCTAAGTAGCCTATTGGCAGAGGTGGGGAAGAAGTTTTTTTATTTTTAAATAAGAGCAAAAGATTAATAATAAAAAAACATGCAAATGTGCAGTAAAATGGGGGAAAAAAATCAACCCAGGATCAAACATGTCTACTTCGTGATTTTACATTTTATTTTACTTAACAGAAATAAATGTGGAGAACTCCTCAGACCCACTAGTTAAGAAACATAATGGAAGAAAAGCATTCATTGACAGTCGCCACAGAAACATACAACCTCAGGAATTAAGCTGAATGTCGAGAGCCTGTATAAACATAACTAAACGCTTTTGAGGCAAAACAGACAGACTCACCACATTCTTGGATAGAAAGACTCATTATGAAGAGGTCAGTTCTCTGTGTCACTGATGTCAGTGCAACTAATAAATGTCACAGCAGCACTTCTGTGGGGGACGTGGGGGGAGGCCAAGAGAGTGTCACTGGCCAAGTGACACTCAAGTACTTTGGAGGCTTAAACATTGGGAGAATGGTCAGAAAAATGCAAGGGAACACGGAAGATTAGCCGTAGTAGATACTGGAAGTTTTGCCATGCAGCAATAATTGAGTATTTTTTTACTGGCACGAGAATACGAAGGCTGTCCGGAAAGCATCCAACCACGTGATAGGAAAGAGGCATTTATGGCTGGATTTTTCCCGGACAGCCCTCACAGACAGATCAGTGGAATGAAATGGTGCAGAAACAAACCTAAGCCTTATGGGAATGCTAACGGGAACATTCCAAATCAGCAGGGGAAAGGAAATCATTCAGTAAATGATTCTGGTGCAAGTGGCTAGCAATTGTGAACATTAAAAATGGTAGTACAATCAGATCTCTTCTAGTACATGAAACAATTCCAGATAGATCAAAGACAAAAAATAGTTTTATTTCTTTTCTTCATTTAGAGACGGAGAAATTCTGCTTTTGTTCAGCAAGTGTCATGAAAAATAAAGTTAATGGACAACCAGAGGAAAAGTGTTTTCAGTATGTGACAAAGAGCTACCATCCCAGTGTACATTGAGCTCCTATAAATTATTATGAAAGACACGAATAACTAAATAGGCACCTGCCATGAATGAATAAAAACTCACATACCTAAGTATATGAAGAAGAGCCCAACCTGATTAATAAATGCATATAACAAAACACTTCACAGTAGTTTGGCAAAATTTAAAATAGTCCTGCGTTAAGAGGGTAGAGGAAAACAAATACTACAAATATATCCTACAGGGACCTGATAGTTTTTTAAAAAGGAAACAGGGGCATATTTATTCAAGTAAAAAGTACTTCCAGTTTCCCAGCCAGGGAGCTACCCACATACTAAAAAGCAAAAAAACCCAAAACAACAACAACAACAAACAAACAAACAAAAACTTCCAGTACTTGATCCTGAAATTCCACTTCTAAGAATCTGTCCCCCAAAATGCTACCACACGTCAGCAGTTATTTGTCTAAGACTGTTCATTGTGGCATTGTTTGGAATAAATAGAACGGCAGAGAAATTAGGACCTGCACATTCAATGCAATGTTCTGCCTTTGAAAAGAATGCAGCACATCTGTAAATGGCTGACATGAGCGCGGCCCTTACTGTTAAGTCAGAGAAGTTTGCAAAATAATGTCAGCACCGTTCTGCCTTTGTTTCTCCAAGTCTTTTTATAGGAATGCGTTGTGCAGGCGTGGGGAAAACCAGGATCGTGCACCCAGACTGCTCACAGTGAGTTCCTCTGGGGAGTCTGGGACTGGCCAGGAAGCAGCAGCAGCACATTTTTTTCCAGATGTTTTGGTATAATTTTAAATTTATTGAAAAAGTAGTACTTTTGTAACTTTTATAAAACCTATAGAGATGGTGGACTAAGGTGATTTTAGGCTGAGTTACAGAGTAAATCAGCATTCTTAAAACACTAAGCTCCTCGCAACCAGGACAATCATCTCTATACTTAGAGGGTGATACAGACCGGGTTGCCTATAGTAGGTGTTTAATAAATGTTGCATTGTACTTCCCTGGACGAGAGAATGCCGCCTTCCTGCTGGATCCCACTGTGTGCAGTGAACTGTGCGTGGGGTGTGTAATGAAGGAGGAAAAGATGACAGATTTACAGTTATTCAAGCTGTGCGTAGATCATGAATTTATATAAAAGAAAGCTGTGTGAACTCCATCCGGCTTCACATTACCTAACGGGGCCGTGCCCGTCTCCGGACGAGGGGAAGGATCGCTGCGCCCAGAGCACGCCCGGTTCTGGCCCCGAGCTCGGCAGCAGTTGCTAACAAACAAGCCCCAGGTTGCTACCTCCCGGGCTGTGGGGAAGCTGGGTTCCTGCCGGCCACATGGGCAGAGACCAGTGTTGGCTCAGCGTCACGGAGTTGGGAAGGAAAACGGTTTTTCCTTCTCACAGTCCCCCTGGAGCGTCATGGAACAGGATGAGAGCGGCGGAGCCCCCGCAGGCCCCGAGGGGAGACCAGACACCGCCCCGGGGAGTGAGACGCAGGCATTCTCCCGCCGGGGAGGGCCACCAGGTCACGCAGCTGCTCTCCCCACCGGACCCTGAAAGCAACTGCAGGCCAAAGCGGCCTCCTGTGCCCCTCCTGGGAGAGGCCCGGGCGCAGTGACCGGCGTGACTGTCCCCTCTGCTCCGAGCCCCCAGCGCCCCTTGCACCCCGTCGCCCCCCACAGACGGAAGCACACACACACGTCCCACACTAGTCCCTTTTTATTCTCTCATTCCGGCGTGTTCAGAACCCTCCAACAGGCATGGAAGGAACCATGGCGGCCATTTTTGCAAACTCACCCTGTTCAAGGTATAATTTGTGCAACCAGGCCATGATCTCTTAGGAGAAAAAACAGTGCATTCAAAAATTCATGTGACATTAAGGGGAAAGATTAAGAGCAAGTCCAAGTAAGCCACGTGCGAGGTTCAAGTGCAAAAGCCGCGTTTCCCGGGCGACGACTGTGCGGAAGTGCTCAGGGCGCGTGTGCGGGCGCGAAGGCCTCACCTTGAGGTGTCCGCGGCAGCGTCCCAGTGCAGACACCGCCTCGGCCTCGGGTCAGTGGCTTTCCATTTCCTGTTTGATCTCAGAAATGTACGGATGGTCTTTGCCGTGAGCTACTTCCATGATTGCAAGGGCCTAGGAGAGACAAAGAGGCGGTAAGAGCCGGAAGCCAGCCCCCACCCGCTTCAATGCCAGAGGGTTGCTCTGCCCCACGGCCCGGCACGCAAAGCGCTTTTAAAGGAGCCTGTGCTCTCCGCAGTGGGGCTTTAAATAAGTAAAATAAAATATAAAATAAATATAAAATAATAAAAAATAAATTTAAAATAAAATAAATATAAAAAAGTAAAATAAAATATAAAATAAAATATTAAAATAAAATAAAATAGGACAAGATTATTGGTAATAACAGTTACCCAGGGGCTATGGCTGAGTAAAACACTCAGTAATACGGCTGAAGAAATGATGCAGAGAAATCGATTTCGTGACATTCCTGTGCCCCAGCATTCTAGATATTTTAGTAAAAAATGCTTTGGGAGTGAAATTATTTGGCTACATTCAACCAAGGAAAAAGGTAATACTGGAACAAGAGTCCACAGTGAACTTGACCTCAAACCTGTTTTGGTTTGGGGTCACATTACTAGTCTGCAAGACACGACTAAACCATTTTTTCCTTTTCAGAGAGCGAATGCTTTCCTCTTAATACGTCTTTAAAATTGGTGGTTTCATTTGCGGAAGCTAGAGAGAATGTATTTACTAAGGTTTTTGTTTTTGTTTTTTTTTAAGTGAGGCAAAATAAAGTGGGAGATTTCCCGTGGCTTCAGCACTTCCTAGCTGTGTGACCAGGGGCAATTTCCTTAACATCAATGTCACCTGAAAGATAGAAGCGATACCTACCTCTCAGAGCTGTTAATACCCATTTAGTGTTTAGAATAATGCCTGGCACATAGGAAATACATGTCGAATGTCATCCATCGGAATTTATTTTGCTTTTTTTGTATTCAACCATATTACTCACAGATAGGAAATCTTAAGTTCCTCTTTCTCTCCCAAGCAGGGACTTTGTGATGGCCCGTACTACGATAGGCATTCCTGGTTATTACACCGTTTCTCTTCCGAGGTCTCAGACCCACAGGAGGCGGCCAGGGTCCACTGCGAGTCTTCAGGAGTCCCGTTTAAATGGCTCCCTTCCCCGCTGCATTCATTTTACAACTCCTGGTCCTGCTCAGATCCACTCTGTCCTGCACTGAGCTTGTACTTAATCGCCTCCCAGCAGCACTTTGCAGCTGCCACCTGACTGGTTAAGTCCCCTCCTCACCTGCCACCAACTCCCTAAGGCAATAACCGTGTTATCTCAGAAGACAGGTTCACTGGTTTAAAACGGAAAATTCTATGCTTAACGCACACTCCTAGCTGGGTGGGGTCCGAACCCTTCTGTGTGGGAGGCGGGACCTTACTCCACTGAGCAGATTCGGGGAGTCTGGAGGATGAGGCACCCAGGCTAGTCTGTGGCCCCATCTCTTACAGACATTCTTTTAGGGGAGTAAACAGACTCTCCCAAAGATGACAGGGTATCTCGGTTAGCTGCGCCATAAAGAACAAGGCGAATCTGTCACAGCTGCTGCAAGGTGAGGGTCAGCCCCCGCCCCTACAGACAGCACAGGGCAGTTGTCACACACTGCGGGGGGCAGGTGCTGCCCAGGGTCCCGATCCCCCGCGTGTGAGTCGCAGAATGGGAGGGATGCCGAGGCATTGGACTCCGATTCAGTGTGAACCAAGGCCCTGCCCCGGCCCCTCGGCCAATCCTGCCCCGGCCCCTCGGCCAATCCTGCCCCGGCCCCTCGGCCAATCCTGAACCTGTTTGCATCTCCTCGGGACAGTCTCTCTCCTTCTCTGAGAACGAAAGGAAAACCCACGCGGGAGGGGCCTGGCACGTGACTGCCACTCAGTGCACAGCGGTGATATTAAGTACATTTCGGGAACTGCCAACGCGGACCCCTCTTCCCGAGGCGCTGCCCGGATCCAGCCGCCTTGACTTCACCACTATCGGGCCTCCTGAGTCGGAAAAGCTCCGGGGAAGACCAACAAGAACACCCCCTCACCGCAGTCCCCCGCGCCATCCGGTGGCCGCTGTCCCCAGCCACGGGCTGAGCCTGTGACCAGCATGGGCCCAACCCGCCCCTACCACCCCTGAGGCCCAAAGGTGGGCCAGGAGCTGGTCATCCTCCACCACGTGGGTCAGTCGGCCTCACAGGGGACAGGGACGAAGGAGGGGTGCTGAGGCGGCCTGGGGGGGCAGACGTACCTTCCTCAGGGCCTTCTCTCCAGCAGCTCTGTTTTCCAGGCCCATGTACAGTCTCCCTAGCTTCAGCCACATGGAGGCCACATTGAGGGAGTACAGAGGGTAATGCTTACTGGCAGAAGAGAAAAGACAGCAGGTCGCCTGGTCACAGGCTGCTGAGCTCACGGCCACGCGCTCCCCGCACCCCTGCTCCTCCAGACCCCGGCATGGTCTGGGGGGAGCGTGTGGGTGGTTCCACCCCGCGCCTCATTTCGTGCAGTTTGTGAGTTTCTGAAAAGCTACATGGAAACTGCGGGAGAAAGCCTGTACGGAAACACATATGAATACGACATTCGATCGTAGCCCCAGATTTTTGTTTTAGGGGGACCCGAGGCAGGGCATCAGGAATACATCGTTCAAGGTACAGTCCCCATGATGAGGACATTGGGCCCATCCCCTCATATTAAAAAGACAGCACACTTAAAAATATAGCTTAAAAAACTAGCTTGCTAGCACACTCTATGGTACCACTTGGTTTAGCAAAACTATAAGCTGTGTCAAGTCAGGAGAACGCACCCCGTTTCTTCTAGGTATTCTCCTGTCCAGCACAGGCTTCATACACACACAGGACGGATTCTGTCTCCGGTTCTAACTGAAGGCTGACTGATAAGGCTTGCCTAGAAGGAGCTGTGTGCGCACAGGGGGTGTTTATGTACAGGCAGACCTATACTGCTCTACCTGGAAATCCACCCAAGAGGCCCTTCTGACTGTATTCTTGGGCAGGGCACAGCATGCTGCCCGGAGGAAGCCCTGGGACCACTGGTCCCACATGAGGGCAGAGATGGGGCTCACTAAGCCAAGCAAGGGTCCAGCACAGCCAGTCTGGCTGGGAGAGCAACCACAAGGCTAAGGTGATCTCATTCTCTCTGTCCCCCGCCTCTGTCTTCCTCTCCTTCTCCCTCTCCCTCTAGACCTCACAGAGGGAGTGTGCCTGAGACCACAGGATGTAGTCGCCCACCCCAGGAAGGACAGGCTTTGACACTCTGTTGCTAAGAGCAGATTTTAGGACTTCGTTGCCCCTTGGGCTCCCCCTGCTGGCTTAGCAGGGCAGTGTGGGGTACGTGGAGGGTGGAGAGGGTTCCTCCAGTTCCCGAGAGACACCCGGGGTGCTTCTGCGACACAGGGATTTCAGTTTGAATGCCCAGATCCTGATCCACTTGGCCTTGGGGACACCCCAGGGATGTGATCTAGGCCATCTCAGCCCCAAGTGGCTAGTCAGAGCCAGAGGACAACACCCCTCTCCACAGGAAAGTTCCCTGTGGCTGATAGTCACTGTTACTGTACGGTAAAGTGAAACCCGACTTGTTTTATTTGAACCTGGGCGGAGGGCTGGATACTGAGTAACTGCAGCCACTCCGATGGCCCCGGAATTTCCCCATTTGCAAACTGGGCTGCAGTGTGCCAAAGCACAAGAAAAGGAGCATGTAATGATGGACAAGCAGGAGTGTGCGGCCACCGTTTACTGATTAGTAAGTGCCATGTGACATGGAGGGTGTGCGTGGGGGGGGGATGTGCTGGTGGCTTTTTATTACTAGTCTGGATGGGGCACAATGGATGGAGCACCTGGGAAGGTCCTGGGATGGATCCTGCCTCGGCAACCCCTGGGTAACCTCAACCTGCCTCCCAAGGTGTCTCTTCCAGACGGTGCAGGGGACAGGCCGGGCCTGATGGAGCAGCGCCCCGCACACCTGTGCCTCCAGATGTGGGTGCAAAGCCAAAGCTGGTCTAGGCGTGTTCCAGCACGGGGCAGTGAGAAGACAAAACAGCCCAGGTACGCATTCCAAATCGCCAAATTCTGTTCCATGCTAAGACGATGGGAAGGGCCATTGCAATCACCTGTAGGGCTTAATGATTTTCTGTCCGTACCGCAGGGCGCCCTCCCAGTCCTGCATGTACAAGCAGACGCCCATGGCCTGGTACATCATGTGCAACATGTACACGTTACTGTCCTCGAACACGGAGCTCATCTTCTCCTGGCTCAGCTCGCAAATCTCCAGCAGCTCGCTAGGGGGTGCTGTGGCGTCAAGGAAATGACTGACCACTTGGCGGGGAGACTTCCCAGGGGCAGGCTGGGTGCGAGGCGTTACCTGGCCTGCTGCACCCACAACCTCGCCCGCTGAAAAAGTAAATTTCCGAAAGCCAAGCGGAAGTGGAAGGGACCAGGCATTTCTTAAAGACACACATAGAAAAACTGAAGACCCCAACTGGGAAACGGAACTAAAAGTGTTTTAGCAACAGACTCTCGGTTCAGCTGCAAACAGTATTGATTAGAATCACCCACCTTCGAGCTTCTAGTTCGATTTAAACCCTCGCCTAAGCTGAGCACTTTAGCTGAAGCGTTTTCAAGGAAGAAGCCCCACCGTGGGAAAGTTTCTTATGTGGAGGAAATTAAAAAATGCCTTTCTCCAATTTCCTTTCACCGGTTTTAGTTTTTCCCTGAATACGAATCTAACACCCAAGCAAATGCTGCGACCGAGTGGTGAAGGGTGTGGGTCGTGGTGGTCTGCACCACAGCTGGGGCAAAAGCCTGGCTCTGCCGTGCTGTGCTGTGTCCCTTGGGCAAGTGACCTGATGATCTAAGAGTCTGTTTCCACCTGCTCCAGGGGAATGAATGACCTTGTGAGTGACCTTGGGAGGATCAGCTCAGATAATATAAGCAAGGCCCTCGGCACTGTGCCCAAAGTATAACGTCCACTAAATGAGGGTCTTCAAGGAACCTCTCTGTTCGCCATCGTTTTAGACAATAAAACTCTTCCACCATGTGGAGCTTCTGACCAACGAGCCAAACAAGGAGAAATAAGATAAAGCCAGCCACGTAAATGGATGTGGTTAACTCCAAGTCAGGGGTGGTCAGTACGTCGTGACACATTTAGCAGGAGACGTGCTTCCTTCAATATCGAAGAATCTTAAACCCATGCTTCCTCTGCTCCCCCTTCCGGACTTGCCCACACCTCTCGGAGGTGAGAGTCACCGTAAAGGATATATTTGTAGTGCTTGGCCCTCCGGAACTCCTCGATGACATTGCGTGCGTATCTGACCATGTCGCGAACGGCTTCTGCCTTTGGGGGGTCATTGAGCTTCCGGATCTCCACCTTGGCCTTATCCTGAGAGAAACGACCACAAGCGCAAGGTGTTACCTCTTATGGAAACCATACTGATGGGCAAACCTCTCCAGGTGTGCGTTCCCTCACACACAGACACAGCGTTGCCTGTTGTGAAGTTTACAAAAGACTGAAAGGAAGCCAGGCACTGGATCTAAGAGAAGTTCACTACGCCGCTACCTTTTTACAAAAACCAAAACCAAAAATATTGGTTTTCTAGACAATCCTCATCTGGGCAGGACACCTAGGTACTATTAGGGGCAGACATGTGCATTCGAACATCTACGAATCCGCATCAGGAGAGGTGGCCAGTGCCAGAGCAAATTCTACCTAAGTGTCCTGAATAGGCTGCAAAGTCTGAAAGTGACGCTCGTGTGCTTTCTCCCTTCCCCCCCCCTCTTTTGAGCAGTCGTTTCTTTTCAAGAAATAGCAGTCGGCCGAATCCTTTTCTCATTTGTCCAGCGTAATGGAAATATTTGTATCAGCTCTGAGGTTGGGACAGAGAGAGCCGGTCTGACTGGATTCCCTCCGGCTGTCGTCTTATGGTGGGGCACAAGGGTCAAAAACCCCATAGGAGGAGACACCCCAAGTCAGACAGGGATGCTGGCGTGGAGGCGGTGTCCCGAGGTGCAGGGTATGGTCAGCTCCTTGGCCGGCCCCGGGCGCTTACCTTGTCTTTGGTGGTGCACTCCCGGCATTCACAGGTAAAGAAGTAGGAATCTCTTAACCGGTCGTTCCTGTCTTCCGTTGGGTAGAGGAGGTCAATGTAGCTGGTGAAAACCTAACGGGGTCCAAAGAATTGGTGCTGCAGTCTGCTACAGGTCAGCTGGTTCCTTATCCCTCCTGTGGCCCTGCCAGCATTTGGGGGTGGGGGGACAGACGCGGAGGACGGCCACAGTTTAGGATTCACACACTGAATTCCTTAAATGTAGCCACCCCCTAGTATAGTTCACCTCCTGGTGGTGGAGAGGAGGGGCTTCTGTAGACTCAAGGAGTCCCCCAAAACCAGAAACTGGAGCATTGAGAGTGCCCCTGCCTCTGTCCTCCCCAAAGAGAGCAAGCTGGGGTTCATCCCAGCCGAACTGCCCTTGTCTCTCAGATAGGAGCAAAGACCCCACTGCTCTGTGGGACTGGCCCTGGGCCGTCTCCGCCTGGCCTTATTTATTCGTAGCCTCTTTTCGTGCACAAGCTGGGATGGCTCAGATGTGTCCTGGGGGCTGGAAGAACACGTGCATGCACACGCACATAGATGTGCACACACGTGTGTGCACGCACACGTGCACACATAGGTGCACACACATATAGATGTACACGTGTGTGCACGCACACACAGATGCACACACGCACACACTCATGCACGCACACACACACGCACACACATAGATGCACATGTGCACGCATGCATACGCACACACACACGCAAGCACACACGCACAAATGCACACACGCACACACACAAGCACACACACGCACACATGCACACACGCACACATGCACACACATAGATGCACATGTGCATGCATGCATACGCACACACACACACAAGCACACATGCACAAATGCACACACGCACACACACAAACACACACACGCACACATGCACACACACACACATGCACACACGCACACTTGCACACATACACGCACTGATCCGTTTCCCTTTCCTTTCTCCTTCCATCAGCTGGCAGTGGGGGACACAGCTCGCTGGGCAGGCTGGGACGAGCCCGCGGAGGGAGGACACAGCTGCTAGGACACCAGCCTGCTGTGGCCTCTCCCAGCCGGGCCACAGGACTCGGAAGACTCGTACCTGTGGGCTCATCGGGGTCTCCTGTCCTTGCTTTTCTCTAACGGGGTCTGTCACTGGGACTCGGAGCATATGGAGGAGACCGGCATCTAACTGCCCGTTATCTGCTCACTGGGACACACTTGCTGCTCACGCGACACCATCCAGCAAATGTCTGACTGAACAGATGGATGTCACAAAGCCGTCCGCGTGCCAGGAACCTCGGGCCCTGGCAGGCCGGTGGGGGCCGCCGAGGGCAGGAATGGGGGCCTTGCGGCTCGTCGACACCCTGGGGGATGGGCTTCGTCCTCTTTGAAGGGCAGGTCTCCCCCAAAGCAGTGACCTCCTGCACTTCAGAGGGGTAAGAGCACAGGCACAGGGGCCAACCGGCCGCCTCACGTGGCAAGAGCTTCCTGCCTCATCGCTAGGCGTGACTTGGTGGTGGTCACGTAGTGCAGCGAACGGGAGAGCCCAGAAGATGGCGACAAAGGCCGCTCAGTGTCACCGTGCCCGGCCCAGCCCGAGCCCAGCCAGGTGACACACTGTAGTCTCCTCCAGTCAGCCCGCAGGAGCCCTGGGGCCTGGTGACTTACGTCCCCACGGACTGCAATCGTCTGATTTCATCAACCAGGCATCGAGGTGGCCCCCCTAAGACACTGGGTAACCTGACCCCAAACCTCGTCACGGTGACTTTAGCAAGTCCATTCGGTCTCTCGGCTCAGTGGGCTGAGTGAACACCCTCCCTGAGGACCCGAGGCCGCCATCACACAGCACCTCGATCGGTACACGTATTAAAATCCTAAGTCCAGACGTGCACCTTAAACTAGCACTCAAGATTATTAAACCGAAATCGAATCTGAAGAGTGTCACTACGATCCCTAATAATTAATTTCTTTTGTGCTTTATTATTTACTTAAGAACACAGAGCCCACATCTAGCAATCTGCTAGGCCGGCCTTTTCGAGGTACGTCGTCTCGCACGGTCACAGCTCGGGAAGGAAGAAGGGAACCGGGGAGCAGTGACAGGACCCCAGGTTCTCCCCATATCCCTAAGGAGGGAAGCTAATGGCGCCTCTGGGCCACAGGTGCCTCTCCCTGCCCCGTCAGGGCGCACAACGGGCCATCTGAGTTGCATTCCTAAAACGCGAAGTTCAGAGGTTGACTTGGTAGGATGCGGAGTGCTGACGTGGTGTTTGGAGTCCTAACTCTTTAGCTACTGCTGGGTTGCTTTTTTTCTTTTAGATAACAATGCTTTTGGACTTCTGGGGGGAGAAAAACATGCCAAAATTCACTTATCAAAAAACAAACACACGAAAGGCTTGAACGCCATCTGGCAATGGGAATCCCCAGACTCCCAAGGGAATCCCAAATTTCCCTGGGGTCATTTTGGCTGTCTCCTTTTCCTTTAAACCTCTGTCCATCTTTGTGAGGAATTTAACTGAAATTTATTCTTTCCTGTTTTCTCTTGGATGGAAATGGCAGATACCAAAGTGTGGGACCGTCAAGTCACAGGTCACAAATCTGACCGCCCACCCTGGAGGGCCTGGGGACACGTACCCCGTGACCACTGGAGTCGTTCACAGCCTGTGTTGTCCCATGGTTTGTCTGCCCTGCAAGCACGCTGCCCCGGCCGCCCGTGGCCATGCACTCACCTCCTCGCCTGGGCTGATTTCCTGGACCGCTCTTACTTCTGCCAGGGTCCCCTTGTAGGTCACAATGACATTGGGGCAACAACTATGATTCATCAGTGCCACGCTGTCAATCAAAAGAGAAAACCCAATTTTCTCAACGAGGCGGGCAGACCGTCTGGGCCGTCCGTGGCTACTTACTTGCTCGGTCGCAGGAACTTGATCGTTGCAGGACATGAACAAAAACAATCTAAGCGCTGGGCCTCGTTGTTTAGGAGGCTTCTCTGCAGCCCGTGCTCGTAGCATAATTGTATCTAACGTGGTCAACTGCCACAGTACCGAAAAGTGAAGTCCACCCTTCAAATGAGTCGTCTCTGTGCCCAGCCCAAACACACATACACACACACACACACACACACACGCGCGCGCGCGCACTAAACGGCAACAACCACAAATGGCACAAAAGCGCCTTCCTAGTAAGGCTCAAACCCCAGCGAGCTGCCACCCACTGGGTCCTGCCCCCCGGCCTCTTGTTACTTTAGTGGATTATTTCCAACACCTCTCCTTCAGATGTTGAGCAGTCACCACCGGGGAGACAGGGAGACGCCAGCTCCCGAAGTGGGGGCCTGTGATCCCCCCGAGAGACCCGGAGAAGCCCAGCTGAGCCTCCCTGCACCTCACTTTCCTCATGTGGAAAATTGGGACATGGCTCCTGCTCCTGCTGCTTGGCGTCTGCTTTTCAGGGACAGTGAGGACAGAGAGTCGCCTACACGAAGGGCTTTGAGCTTTCTGATTATATCAAGGTCAGAGTTCTGAGAACAGAAATTTCTCAACGACGGGGGGAAAATGCTTGATCTCTGCAAATGCTGCCTTTGAAATCACAATGCCGATGTGATTTCAGCCCAAAGGCATTTTTTCCCTCCAATTAAAACTGCCTGGAAGCCAGGGCTCATCTGGACGCTCATGTCCACATGTGTCATTGCTCTGGTGGCCAGGGTCACCTGCCTGAACCCTCAGGGACCAAAACTCATTTGCCCCAAGAATAGGAAAAAAAAAAAGCAAAGGGGTTGTGGACCTGACGAAGGTGAGCTGCCCGGTTTGCCGGGTGCAAGGGGCAGCAGCCCCCAGCCGCTGCCCAGATGCTAGAGGTCTGAGTGAAGCTTGTGGCTGGCCTGGAGCCGAGGACAGCGAGGTAGCCACTTCCCTCTCTTGTTCCGGGGGAGGGTCGCCTCCGCCATGCATCCCACCGGCTTCCTGGCAACCAGGCCCTAGGGAATCTGACACACAAATGCACCCCAATTTCTGGCAACATCTTGTGGAAGAAGTAGTAAGTCATCCATTTCAAGACAGACACCTGGACATCTTCATGAAAGGGGGGGGAAGGGTCCTAAGGCAAAATAACTCTTGGCAGCCCTTGGAGTCATCATTTTGTGGACAGTCCCCGAAAAGGGTGAACCCGCGGATAGTCCGCCTGTGACCTGCGTTGAGTCTTTAGGGGGCTGGGAGCAGAGACATTCCGAGTGTCTCGCAGGAAGTGGTCAACACCAGCCTTCAGAAGAGGGTCTCAGGTGGCCTTTCTCTTTTTCTCCTTCCTTTTCCCAAGGGCAAATGTCCAAAAAGAGCTTCTCCCCAAAATATTTCTTTCCTTACCACAGGAATTCAAACCGCTGACGACAAGACACCATTCTGGCCGCAGGGACCGTATTATTATGTGAATAAATGTTTTGTTTCTATAAAGATTCTTTATCTTTCAGATCCGTATGATGCACACAGCTGGGCAGCGACAGCCAGACACACCAGGGACTTAAATGTCCTCTGTGCAAATGCATGTGGGTTAGAGGTTTCCCGAAATTGCTTCAACCTGAAGCCAAAGGCCCCTGTAGTAAATAAGCACCGTCATTTTACAGAACTAACCTACGACGTGGATTAATTCAGACAGGGGGTGCAGGAGGGCCCCTCTGCTCCATCTGTGAAGCAAGGGCTTGAAGTCAGAGGACCGAACCATTTTGAAAACGCTCGTTTCATCAGACAGCAGTGAGGGCCGTTCTGGGCAAGCCAGTCAGGCCAGAGCGGCAGAGATCTGCGTTTGTCGACGGGCTAGCCTTTCTCGAACCACCCGAGTGTTCCTCAAGTCAAGCAAAATCCTGCAGTTCCTTGAACGAGTCCCTGGTTTGCTGCTTTAGCACATTCCCCCTGCAAACCATGCTGATTCTAAACTGGTATTTTTCAGAAAGTGCAGAGGGAGATGCAGCTCGTCTTGGTTGCAGTTAAGCTTTCAATGAGTTTCACAAAGACTTCCCGATCACAGACATGCAAACGAGTGCATTTCTCAGCAGGATGCACCGGAAAATACTCTCCAGTAACAGCTCTCTCCCTGCGGGACTGCACAGTAACTGTTCTCTTAACCACTACCTTCAGGTCCTTAAAGGTGGGGGAAATATTTTGAAACCTGGTAGCATTGAAAAGGTGTCTTAATTCACTTGGACTTTTGTGTCTGCCACATTGCAGCCAGGTAGGTTATTTAAAACTTAAAAAAAAAAAAAAAAAAGAAAATCAAATTCGCGTTAAGGCAGTAAAAATAGGAAAAGAAATGAAGTCGAACTCAGCCTACTCAGGAAATACTGCTGATCCCAGATGAGAAAGTTCTTCGTCTTCGATGGTGAAGCCATTGCAGTTGACCTGCAGCGAGAAGGGGACAGAGAGAGAACACAACCAGTCAAGCTCCCGTCCGGAGAGACATCACCTCTTCGGTTTTTGACGTTTAGTGAATTAACTGGGAAGATGTTCTGGTTTAGTGGTTTAGAAACCTTTCTTTTTGGCCAAGGGATCCTTTGTTCGAACAGAATTCACCCGTGAGCCTCACGTGTGAACAAACAAAAGCAGAAGGGTCCGGGGGCAAGCACCCTACCCACCCACCCACAGGCGGGGGGGCCAGCAACGACACACACCACTCGGGTCCAATGACTGCAGTTTGCCTATTTGCATGGGAGTCGGGGCCCAACGATGCCACAGATTGTTGTGGGACCCTGAGCCCATCACCGTGTCTTGGTTTTCTCCCATCAGCAGGCGCTTCGTCTGGTCCCTCTCCCATAAGGGAAGCCCTTGCACAGCGGATCTCACGGCTGCCCCTCCCCCCGACAGGCAGGGGGGCCCGGAGCTCACCAACAAGACCTTCCTGTCACGTCCAACCCAATCCACCGCGGGCCGCGGGGGCATCCTTGACAAGAGGGGTGATAGGGAAAATACCAGGGGCACCTCTCACCATTCTGCAAGTCTAGCTTCGAGGAAACGGGCTGAAAACGAGGACTACACGGCCTGTTTTCCGTTGTTTCCATAAAGTCATTCTTTTCACAGGCTGTCACTGAGACCCTTCCGTGCTGGGCACTGTGCACAGGAAGATGGACAGGCCCAAATCTGCGCCCTCAAGGAGCACCTGGTGTACCGGGGGACAGTTCGGTGGGTGCTTGCAGTGGTACCTAAAGCTTCGAAGCTGAGGTCAGAGAAGAGCAGGGACTTGTCCAAAGCCAGCAGCAAAGTCTGAGGCCCCTGCCCCTCCCAAGCTGCTCGGAAGGCTGTGTGAGCATGAGCCGTGCACGTTGGGGAATGTGACCCCGCGGGCCGGGACCAGGTCCCTCCACAACGGTGACACCGCACAGGTATGTTTCAGGCCAACGCATATGGGCTTCTGAAAACTAGCTGCTGCTGAGCGCTTACTCGGGGCCAGGCGCTGTGCTCAGTGCTCCGTGTGTACCCTCCAACACGTCTGCAACACTCCCCTGGCAGAACCCATTTTACAGATGGGGAAACTGAGGCTGGGAGAGGTCAGTGATGAGCTCACTTGTTCAAGGGCACACACAACTACCGAGTAGGAGTCAGAATTCTAACTAGACATACTGACAGCAAAGCTGGCAGAAACACAAATGTGTTCCTTCACACTACACATGGGTCTTCGAAAGCGTTCTGACCTGTGAATGTCACTGTGACAATTTTACATCAAAGGGCCAATCGCCAGGCTTGGTACACAGGGGAGGAAAGGCTACGGTTTGACGTGCTGTTTTCACAATTCAACCTGTTTACAATCAGTGTGTATAATTTGTAACATAAAAAGAGATGACTGAGTGTTAGTAGGCCACCCCACAGCCTTTGCAATGCTGAGATGTGCACGTCTATGTGAACACGTAGTGTACTCTTTTCTGTGCCATCCTCAAGTATTCTGACCTGTTCTGTCCTCAGGATATCAGGACATTAACGACTATGAACCCATGGCCATAATCAACATTAGGTAAGACTTTAATTAGCATTTTCATTTATTCAACAAAATTTACTGGCGCATACCACATGCGTGTCCTGCAACTCATAGGTCCCGAGTGATCTGTGTACAGTTTCAGACTGGGGCTGGCATTGGCCGGGCAGTGTCTGGTGCCCACAAGATGATAGCAAATGTTTGCAGAATGAGTGAGGGAGTTTAGCAACAATTTTCAAAACTGACCTAGGGACATATAAGGGGAGATAAAAAAAATCCCAGAATGTATTTAGAAAACATTGTGTATTTATTCTTACGTGTTTAAACTTCAGTCGCCTTCAAAGTACTCTCCATTTGGTGCAATCCACCCATCGAGATGCTTTTTCTGCTGCTCAAAATAGTTTTTGAACTCATCGATTTTGATGCCTTAAATGTAGAGCTTCTGCCATGTTTTTGTTTCACCTCTTCCACATCGGCAAAATGTTTCCTTATGAGGATTTTTTTTTTTTTGGTTCTCAACCTTCCTAAAACCACGACCCTGTGATACAGCTCCTCATGTCGTGGTGA
The DNA here is from genome assembly GCA_004026885.1 of Lyroderma lyra. Classification (NCBI taxonomy): domain Eukaryota; kingdom Metazoa; phylum Chordata; class Mammalia; order Chiroptera; family Megadermatidae; genus Lyroderma; species Lyroderma lyra. Next base: position 95,654 of record PVJL010005582.1, read on the forward strand.
CCCCCATAACATTATTTTCATTGCTACTTCGTAACTGTCATGTTGCTACTGTTATGGATTGTGATGTAAGTATCTGATATGTGTTTTCTGATGGTCTTAGTGACCCCTGTGAAAGGGTCGTTCGACCCCCAAAGGGGTCATCACCCACAGGTTGAGAACCGCTGCTCTCAGGGATGGGAGACTGGTTCGTTTGCTTCTTAGTCTCTTCCTCTACAAGGAGCTCAACGGGGCCAGTCTGGGATGCCAAACGCCCCCGGGCCTGAGTCCTGTGGCCACGGGGCACTCACTCCCTCTGTGCTCCCCTCTTACTGTGAAGAGCAAGTGGGTTTCTTCCTGAGCAAAGTCTCCCGTGAGCAGGAGTGTCACCACCGCTCCTCTCTCGGAGGCGGGGATGGTACTTAAGCTAAATCGCAGAGCAATTTGCCTGCCAGCTCTCCCTCCCTTCGGAAATGTCCCTGGAGAAGAAAACTTGCGTGTTAAGGAAGATGCACGGGCCATCGTCCTGCTTTTTTCCAAGTCACATCAGGCGTTAAGCGCCTTGCTGAAGCTGCTCTCATAATTAGCATTTAGACTAGGTGTGGGCTGCGCACCAAAAGCACATGCCCCGGCCGTGCGTGGGTTCCCAGCGAGCAAAATGCACCCCAGTGCTGTGGAGGCGACGCAGCCAGCCCTGCTGCCTGCGCTGCTGGGCCACAGCTGAGCCCACGACCCCCTCCCTGGACCCAGCGAGGACGGGCCCAGGGCGAGGCGGGGGCTGGAACCGCGCTTTGCACTTCAGAGTTTTGTCTGGGGATACAGAATGGCCCTTTTCAAATTTCTGCCGGAAACCGTCTTCCCGTACTTCTCTGTCTGGGAAGCACCCCCCCCTCCCCCGGGCAATCAAAGGAAGCCCACAGGGGCCAGCAGCCCGTCCCTCCCGTGTCCTGCCGCGCCCCAGCCTGGCTTCCCGTTCTTCAGTCACTTCTAAGTGGCACCTGTCCTGCTGCCTCTCTAATGTTCCCTTCTACGTGGACTTGGTAAACTGAGGCTTCAGCAAAGAAAATTTCATCGCGACTGTCAGGAAAGACTTCCTGCGTTTAGACCCACGCGGGCTCCTCACTGTGGTGCTGCCTTGCCCTCCCCAGGGCCATCGGAGAGGGCCTCCCTGTTGGGGACGTCTGTGTTTGCCTGTGTTTTATCAACACAGTGTTGGCAGGAATAAAACCAAACAAAACAGTAGCGTCAGAATGGAAGGTTTAAGGGAATAAAGTAAGATGGAATGTAGGAGCTGCCAGTGGTCTTTGGCTTTTCAGACAGTTTCTGGGGTGTCACAGAACAAGGGCACCTGCAGCTCCTCTGCTTTCATAAACTCCTTCTGCACAAAAGGCAGAGGGACGGTGGATTTCCAGGGCCAGCACCGAGAGGACCCTGATCTGCTCAAGGTCACCTAGCAAGGCCATGCAAAACAGGGTCCAAGAACCTCGTCCTCAAGTAGATGCCATCGTTCTGTTTCTGTTCGCCCTCACCGAGGGGCCCCGGCAGCGCCAGGCCGGACCAAGTGCTGCCTGCGGCTGCGCTCCTACCTGTGCGAAGACAGTGACCAGGCTCTCACTGTCGGGGAAGTCGAGGTGCTTGGAGTAAAAGTGACGGAGCATGGCAATGTCACTCTGAATCAAATCCTTCTTCTCGTTGTCCAATTCATCCAGATCTGTGGATAAACAAACCCACTGTCCACTCTGGATCTCTTATCCACTCTTGTGACTGTAAATGGCATGGAGGAGAGGGGCAAAAATGTGTGGATCCCCCAGGAAAGGTCCTTCCTCATCCCGTGGTCTAACGGATAAACCCCTGGGAAGAAAAGCACGTCCTTTCTTTCTCCTCGTCCTCTGACAACCAGAAGTCACCCAGGACAGGAAATTTCAACTGGTCATTAGCAGTGTGGTCAGGGATGAGTGGCAATGACATGGAACCAGCCCCAGTCTCATCCGTTGGCCCTGGAATCTGTGTCGTGGTCAAGAAAGTGGACAGCCCCTGATTTAATGCCTTTCAGTAAGGACATCAGCTGTTTCCAGGACTGTAATTCAGCAAAGATCCAAAAATATTCCGCATGCCAGGAGAGCCAGCCGGGGATGGCTCAGAGGGAATCGCTCATCCCGCAAGGTCCTACCTCCCCTTAATGACTTCCTAGCTGTTCTGTCAGCTCAGAAAAAAAAGAAGTTACAGTCATTTTTTCAGAACAGCACGTAAGTGAAAAGAAAAGTTAATAATGACAAAACCAGCACAAGCGCTAAGAAGACAAGCGCTCGCTTCCTGACGTCAACCCTCACCGGCCACACAAGGACTTACGTGATTCGAACTCCTTCACGGCCAACAGGGTCTCTGAAGGTGTTCTCTCGGGGTGGCTCTTCTAGGAATTGGGGAAGAAGTCACACAGATGCGGATTGTAACCACCAGGGCAAAACGGAGTGGTTTCACATTGACGTCGACATGAAGACAAAGCAAACAATTCTCAATAAAGTAAAGAAAGCTCCCCAAGTTGTCTGCCATCTGGGCCCTGAGAGTGTTTGCCCAACACCCAAACCCAAAAGAACCCTTTGAAAAGCTTTTTAAAATGTCTACAGAGTTCCTAACACCCCGATAACGCTATGCACACAGTAGGCTCAAAAATGCTCGTTATGGGAGAGAACGGTGGCCAGAAAACAACTTTTTTAGGACCCCGACTTAAAAGGACTGAGTCGACAGATGAACCATCCTATTTATTATTTCTCCTTCTAAAAAGGAAGAGAATTCTGCCCGCCATCCATTTTTACCCTTTCTTTAAGCGTAGGCTAAAATGATCTCCAATTCGGTGTTTCAAAAAGAACACTTTGGGTTGTATCCGCGAGCCCAGATTCGCTTTAAACGTGTTGCCGGCTTTGTTCTAGACGCCCCAAGAGGAGCGAACAATAGTAAACCCGCTAGGCTTTGAGAACATGAATAAACTTGGTGTTGACAAGAGTTCAAAAGCAGAGCTCAAGAGCTGGCCTGAGGCGTGTCTTTGTAATCTGGCTATTCAATTTGGGGATACAGGTGGTCTAGCAGGGCGCTCTCACCTCCCTAGTTAACATGTTAAGCTTCCCCTTGGTAGCTGGGCAGCCTGTCTCCCCTAATCCTTTGCAAGCTACTCGAATACAAATGGTCTGTTTTTTTAATCATCAAGTCCTACAGAGATGAAAAGGGGGCCAGGTAACTTAGCGTCTAATAGACGATTAGTAGGAGTAGTAATTATAACAAAAGTCGAATGACACTGGTCTAAACTCATTATGGCATTCAGACGACCCTCCTGGTGCCAACACATTTCAATGGGTCCCTTTTTGGAGCAGAAATCTTCCATTCACAGGATACTTTTCTATAAGATTAGGAGTGCATTTCGCAGGGGACAGCTTTTCATTCAGGAAAGTACAGCGGCTTCTCCGGAATTCTTCACCACAACGCTATAAATAACAGGATTAAGTGGGGGCTGGGGGAGCCATCAGGTTGGTCACCCAGCCCTCCCAGGACGCTCACGTCCCCTGACACCTCCCCCAGTCACCCTTTCCTTCCGACCAGGTCCTCTGCGTATATTTAAAGATAACTGTTAGCAAGGACCCGAAAGCCAACCTCCTCTAGGGACAGCCCTTCTGACTTGTGGGTCTCACTCTGCAGGCAAAGCCTGGCGTGCCTGCGGTCGCCCTGAGCTGGAGCAGTGGCCTTTCATCAAGCACCTGACCCCAGCGGGACATAACGGACTGGTGAGCTCAGAGTTCCGGAATGTTCTGCTTCTGTTTACAGCGGCTCAGGATCCCAACTTAGCCCGGGCCCAGGTATGTGCTAATCACGACGATCACATTTGGCTGAGAAAAAAAAAAAAAATTTACAAGGTGGGGGTGGTACAATGCGGGGGTGGACGAAACGTCAGCTTTAGAGGATTTACCATTTAGTAGGCAGGTGCCACCTGCAGCCCAGGGCGGCTGTGAATGCAGCCCAACACAGACGCCTAGAACATGGGATGTTTTGGTGACCTCTTGTTTTTGTAGCTCGTCAGCTAGGGTGACTGGTGTTTTGTGTGTGGCTCAAGACAATGCCTCTCCCGACGTGGCCCAGGGAAGCCAACGGGCTGGGCACCGCTGATGGGGAGTCTCTGCCACCAACTTAAGAACACTATTAGCAAGCTCCTTCGGGGACACGCGCCTCCTGTCCCGTGGCGTTTTCCTCCCCTTTTTAGTTTGCTCCTTTGGAGATCGGGGGTCCCCTAGGCAATCGGTAAGGACGGAGCAAATGGGGGCTGGGGGGACCGCCAGTCCAGTCTTGGCATCGTCTTTGCAAGAAACTGTTGATGGCTACCACGGTCCCGCGGCGGGCGGGGACGGGGCTTTTCTTTCCTTCCTCCTTTCTTTCTTTTACCCTCTGCCCCCTCTCCCCTTGCCTCAGTTTCTCCTTTTCCATTCTTCTTTCTCTTCTCCTTCACGCATGCGTCCCCGGCTCCGTCTGACCTCCTTGCCCGTCTGGGCATGGGCACATAAGGGAACCCTGGAGGGGACTGGGGTGTGGGTGCACTCTCCGTGTCACGAAGGAAAGCGGGAACATCTCAAAGCTCAGCAGGCCGGTGGGTTCCCCAGGACGTGCTCATTATTTTCAGTCGTGTGTTCGCATCTTTTTCTATGAACTACTGTCTCATAAAGAACTAAGACCACGGGGATGTCCCTGGCCGGGGTAAGTGACATCCTGGCTGCACGGGGCCAGTGACAAACCAGCTGGCACGTGGCGGGCCCTTCCCACCCCCGTCTGTACGGATGTGATGAGAAATGCAGTCCGAGAATGAACAACGAGACCTGACCACCAGAGTCGGCTACTCACCCTGCTGACCTTTCAGAAAAAACAAACAAACACGCCTTTGAACACCGTCCCACTTCCTCACCTGTTTGGCCAAAATCCGGGCCGTGAGCCTGACGGTCTCTGAGGGATTCCAGTTTTCCCCAAAAACAACCATGGGGGAACATTCCAGCTTGTGCATGGGCCAATCTTCTTTCTGGGAAGGTTAAAAAAAAGTTACTAAACGCACACGTCCTGGAATAAAGTTCTAGAAGAGAGGATGCAGGAAGTTCCCCTCGTTAAGGTCAAGTGCAATACGTTTCCTCTTGGAAAACAGGACGATGCTCACCAGAGCTCAAGCTCAAATCGCCCTTTTAAGGCGGCCACGTGGCTGCGGCGCCCTGACTCAGGCCCAGCCGAGCTGTCAGGGTGAGACACTCGGCTGCGTGTTTGTCACCCGGCGTCCCGGTTCTCTCGGGGCGTGGCGACCTCGCCGGTGCCTGCGGCCGCGGGGCCGGGACGTGCGTCTTGGCCCTTGGTTTGGTCCCGGTTCCTTACAGTTCCGTTCTGGCTCGGTTCGCACCTACCTGGTGGGGGATGCGCACCGCCACTTGTCCCCTTTTATAGGTCACAAAAGGCGAATGAGGGCTTTGTCAAGGGCCTGCGGAGACTCGGGCAAACGGGCACCCATTGGGGACACTGAGGGATACGGGCTTCCTGAAGAGTCCGTTTGGCCAAACAGGAAAACCGTATTCCCTGCTCGGCCCGTCGTGGCGTCTCCGCGCCCCGGGTGCAGGGTGGGGGCGGTGCGCTCGCCGCGGCAAGGGCGGAGGGGCCGCCACCTGAGACGGGGCAGGCGGGGGGACAGGGTGACACGATGGGGCCACGGAGACGGGGGACAAGAGTACTCCGAGGAGGGGGAGGAACGTGACCGTGACAATGCTGGCGACAGGGTTAGTGCAGGGTGACCGAGAATGGGTGGGACGGCACGGAGGTCACCGCGGACTCCGATAAGCACCGGGAGTGGTGGCGCGATGGGGATGACAGGCTGCTGGCAGCGGACTCCAGACGGAGAGGAGGGAGATGGGGAGGCTGGAGCGGGGGGTGGGGGGTGGGAGGGCGGCGTCTGTCCAGGGGACACACAGCCGTGTGCTGATGGGAGCCTTCAGACGCTCCCTTCCCCACGGGGGGACTGGGCACTGCCCTGTGCTTCCCTCAGCTCCTCCCCCTAGAAAAGGAGCCCTCTGCTGTCCCTCTGTCCCTCACACCCCTGGACACCCGCCTCTGCCCTTGACCCCCCTGACCGTGACCATACGGCGCGGCCAGAGTCATCAGTCCCGTTACACGAAACCTAGGACGTGCCCTTTCTCTGCCCTGAGCCTTCCAATGGCTTCTCACCTCAGAGCAAATGGCCAAGCGTCTTAGATGGCCCGTGAGGCCACACGTGACAGGAGTCACCCCCCGCCCGGCTGTCACACACTCGCCTGGCTGTTCCCTGAACACGCCCACGTGCATGTGGCGGATTTCCTGGCTCGAACCCTCTGCCCCTGGAGATCCACACGGGCCCCTCGCGGCCTCCGTGCCTGCCCTGCGGGCCCCTCGCGGCCTCCGTGCCTGCCCTGCGGGCCCCTCGCGGCCTCCGTGCCTGCCCTGCGGGCCCCTCACGGCCTCCGTGCCTGCCCTGAACGCACTGTCCAAAACAGCGCTCGCCCCCACGCCCCTTCCTGGCTGGGTGCCTCCTCAGTACGCCTCAGCCCTACCACAGGACGTATTGATTAGCCTTTTGGTTTCGGACCTGTGTCCCCCATTAAAATCAGGAAACTCGGTCTGTTTTGTTCACGCCTGCAACCCCAGCACCTAGAGCAGTGCCTGGCACTCGGGGGCACTCAGTAAAGTTGCCCAGGGAATGAAGGCGTCTCCCTGTCCCCTTCCCGCCACCCCCATCCCACGTAAGGAAGGACACACTGCCTCTCAATGACTTAAGGCAGCATGTGGCATAGACCCTGGGCTCAAGTTCTGCGCCACGACGTCCTGCGGAGCTCACTAACGCCGTGCCCAGTGTAACCGGGAGCAGGCAGAGAAGGAAACGACAAGCTGGGCACAAGGGAGACGGGTACCTGTTCTTAGCCACAGCCTAAGATAAGGGCACGGCGGTCAGGCAAAGAGGCAGGCGCTCCCTGCAGGCAACTGCTCCCTCCGCAGACGCAGGGCAAAAAGGGACACACAGAGAGCACCTCCGGCCTCGGGCGTACTGGGGGCAGTGGGGCGGCCAGCTGAGGACACGTGGATCGGTAACAACTATGGACCGGTGTCCCACGTGACTCCAGTAACTCTAAGAAAGGCCTTTGTGGGGCCTTTCGGGTGTTGGTTTTCTGAATCGTAGGTGGTTTCTTTAACGACAGGGAAGCTCTTAATACGATTTCTTTATTATTTATAAGTAGAAGCAAGTTATTCCTATCCTTAATACAAAACTAAGGTTAACATAACACACACACAAGGTTGACATTTATTGATGTAAACGTCCTCAACGGGAGGAAAAGCTCACACGGGGGGGGAGCAGGTGACTGTCCGGGGGGGCACGGGTCTGGGGCCCAGGAAACCTGCTGTCTGGTCCCCACCGGCTCGCTCACGAGCAGCCCTGTGACGCCCGGCAGGGCTCCTAATCCCTCGGCGGCTGCCTCCTTGGCTGTAAATAACATGATCCCTAAGTTACTTAGCGGGTCCTGAACTGTGATTTGACACGTTCCAACCGTGACGATCAGATGCAAAGCTTGAAGACTGCCAGTGACTCCAGGACCTTCAGAGGACGACCGGGCATCCGTGCGACACAAGGCGGCACTGTGAGGACCCATCGGCCCATCCGCCAGAGGCGCTGGGGACAGTGCGTGGGCCATGGGGCTCGCTCCATGAGGGGGTAATGGTTCATTTACGGGGTCCTTCAGCCATTCGGTCAGCCCCGCCCCTTTCCCTAGAGGCAGGGCTGGGAGGTGACGACTTTTAGGGGTTTGTGATGGTATCAGAACAGCAGGTAAAAGTGAGCGGACCGGTCATGGGACACAGTGCCAGGCGGAGCCGTGAAGTCGGAGCTGGATCACTGCAAGGCCGTGCGGCGTGACGCGGGCTGCACCGAGGAAGTTTGCAGGACGAAGCAGCTTTCGCGCTGCGTTGGAAGGTGCTGGTCCGGGTGCTGGTCCGCGTGCTGGTCCGCGTGGCGTGGAGCAGCTTGATGAAGAAGCCCACGTGAGTGACTGGGACCAGGGCTGTCTGGAAGAACAGTCCCGCCACAGCCAATGGGAGGCCGGGGCCGGGCACCTCCTCAGCCCGCGTAGCCGCTGCCCCCAGGCCGGCAGGGGCTCACACACGGGTCACAAAGCCAGCGGAACCAAAAGCCACTCCTGCTGCTTTTGCATCCCCTCCTGCTCGTGTTTCCCGCCCGGCTGGTAAGACCCACCCCCGGGCGGGATCACACCGAGTGAACGAACAGGGAAGGAAACGGGACCAGACGTGGCCACACGGCACAAAACACGGCAAATTCCCCCACACGGCCGCTGGAGGGGAGGGCTCGGGGACAACACGAGCGGAGCCTGGCACTGTGCTCCCCGGAGGGAGGAGCCCCGGGGAGGGCTGTGGGCCCAGCTCTGGGACAAGTGTCCGACCCGGGCCCCACTGGAGGGCACCCCTCCCTGCCACAGCCGATACAAGCCGCGTCTCTTTCTTGGACACATTCCCATGGTGCCTCTGCTCCTGGAGGGCCCTCAGGACCCCCACACAGAGTGTGTGAAGGGGTGGCAGTCCTCCTCTCGCCTCAGTACCGTCTGGTCCCAGCTCTGCCACCGCGTGGCCTTTGGCAGGTCACCCGACCACTGTGGATACTGTCTTCTTATCGCCTGACAGGCTGGCCCTGCTGGTCTTCATGCCTACCCCACCGCTGCTGTGTGGTACTGACCACCCGAGGACTCTGGGGGGCGGGCAGGTCCAGGTGAGGCCTCACAGGTGAGGGCTGTGCTTTCCTAGGTGACCGTCCTACCCCGCTCTGCCTCCCCTTTGATCACAGCCGTGCATTCCCTTGGGGCTTAGGCGGAGCCCTGAAAACGTTCTTCTCAGGCGCTGTGGTGCCGCCCTAGTAAGTGCGCGCAGGAAGCCCTCGCACTGCCATTTGTAGTGTCCCGGGCGCTCACTGACCGCCCCGTCTCATCACAGTACACTGCCCTGCACTTCGTGCTTCAGGACAGAAGGATGGAAACCTTACTGGCCATCAGCCTCCTCTAACAGCAGGAGATGGATGGAGACTTACAGGTCAAATCCAGCCTGTCACCTCTGGAAACAAGGGGTGCAGCCGCTGTGCTATCCCAGGCCATCCAGGACGGTCCTTTGGCCATGAGGTACTTAGCAGAGGCACAGAAGACCTGAGCTGCAGAAGAACCCTCCGGGGCTGAGCATCCCCTGGCCCAGGGGACTGGGTGGGTGAGTAGTGGGGAACACTCCATACCATGAGGCTGGACACAGCAAGGCCTTTGAACTTGACTTAGTGTCCCAGGACTGGGTCTTCCATCCTGGGGTCCCTTGCAGCCCAAGCAATCTCGTTATGATGTGACCACCTGTGCGATTTGACTAGGGGAAGGGAGTTACAGACGGTCACGCTGCCCGTAAAGTAACAAGCAGGCCCAGAGGTTGGTGCGTTTGGTTAACATGAACCTCCCGAGGGAGGGCACCCCCAACTGTGTGCTCATAAAGGAGGCACTGAGTCTGCAAATCTGGGAGACTGGGTCCTGGAGGCACCCCCAAAACCCCATGTGGACCATGATGACTCATCAAAATAACGCCTAGTGAGGCCCAGTGGGAGACAGCTTTGCAGGACACTGGTGGAGCCAGGGTCACTCGGCCTCTCTCACGTTCTGATGTCCATCAGTGGGTCAGAGAAGGCAAGGCTCGTTTGGGACTTGGGTACTCACGGCCCAGTTCTCAGAATGCGCCCATTCTCTTGGGAGGAAAGACAGACGAGCCCCTTCAGTGTCAGTGTGCTGTGAGCGGCAGCCTAGGCCGAAGCACTGTGCTGGGGTTCAGAGGCCTCGCTCCTGTACAGCATCACACGCCACACAGAACTGTCGTCCCTGTTAACTCATCAGGACGGGCACTGCTGGCCTCATGTGTACTCGTAGGCATGGAGCTGAGGGATGTCCTTGGAACGGCCAAGGTCACAGTCCGTAGGCTGAAGGTCTGGGACCGCGTCTGTCCACAACTCCGTGTTACGTCGTCTGAGCCGCACGTGGTTTTGTCCCTCGCTTCTCTGACACGCCAGCTGGTGACGAGGTAATTTTTCTAGAAGTGTTTAACTTCAATATAGAAAGAGCTAACTTGTCAGGCCCGGAATCACATCACGCCATCGCCGGGGCCCTGCGACGCCGCAGCCTCTGAACACAGACGCTCCTACCCGCGATGCACAGGAGCAAACACGGTGTCTTCAGAGGAGGGCTCAGAGGGGGGCTCAGAGG